>JAPYZS010000111.1:0-133350 GCA_030522925.1 Trissolcus japonicus | reverse complement strand
GCAGTATAATTTTCTTATGATTGTTTATAAATTTTAATTGTAATAAATAATTAACGAAATAATGTTCTGAAAAAGGTTGTATTTTTTCTCGACAAAACACTAATATAAAGTTTCCATGTTTTTAGGTTTTAATGAATCTTTCAAATAGGAATAACTGTATATTTAAAAAAAAATAAAATATGTGACGACATTTTTAAATATAAATTAAACACAAAATTTTACCCATTTTTTAAGACAAAAATATTGTATAGACTATTATTAATTGATTGGTATATTATTTAAATATAATCTTTTCCGAGGCAAATTGGTGTGGCGGTAACGCGTTCAGCTTGTGTTCGGGAGGTCGGGGGTTCTAATCCCCCTCGGCCGACCACTTGAAAAAAGTGTTTTAGATAATTTGACGTCACGTAATGTGTCGAAATAAAATTATAAATGTACTACTACGTCCGGGTAAAATATGGGTGACCTCTAGGGCCCTCTGATACCAGAAATTGGTTAAACAGTTGTAACAGAATTTTGATTTTTTGATTTAAATTTAATCTTTTGGTATCGTTTTATCTGCTTTTCTATTAATCCATTTGTTTAAATAAAATTTTGTCATACAAAATCAATATATGATAATTTAAATTCGTTTCAAATTGAAATAAATCAATTTTACGGGGAGAGAATTCAATTCCACTGAAATCTTCTAATGAATGTCAATTTGTGAGCTATTATAATATTCGAAACTTTTTTTATCAAATGATATTGTTTTTGAAATAAAATATTTTCCGAATGTTGGATCACAAATTGAATTTGTTTGAATATACTTTCAATAATTATAATCTATATTCAATATTGAGTGTATATGATGAAAAGTGAAAGCTTTAAAAATAACGTTCAATCATCGAGCATACACGTTGAAAAATAGGAATTACCATTCAATGTATAACAAACTATCCACACACAGAATGAATATTCAACGTGAAAAGGACACTTTTGAAATTGATAATGAACACTGAAAAATCATTGTAAACTCAGAAATTGGGCGTTCATATGCTGAACAATTAAGAGTTTTTTTTCGTACGAAATAAAATATCAAATAGATTGGCATTTTGTTGATTTTTTAGAGTATTTTCTACCTTTAAAAATAACCGTGAGCATGGACTGATCGAACAAAATACTTTTCCGGGATGAAAAACCATTACAAGCGATCCTAAACCATTTTTTAGGTAATGGGATGCCCCAGTCTACAAACGAATTCTTAAAAAAAAAAAACCTGATCGAACAAACAGCTAGAATCCTTCAGACCCTCCTAGCAAAAAAACGTGATTGAAAGGTACAAACAATGATTCAAACAAAAAAAAATGAAATAACAAAACTTTATTTTTTTAATTAAATTTCTGAAATGTAATATCTTTAGAGTGATTCATTTTGAAAAAGTAAGTTAACACTAGAAGTACCAGAATTCGTGCATATCTAAAACTACCAAATGCGTAAATTTCACGCATCGACCCTTATTCAATTTTATACTTCATTTTTGTATGTTTTACCTCAAATATGATTAATAAATGTCATTTTTGATAAATTATGCGTAAATGAATGATACGTTATTGTTTATAATAATATTTTTTTATATTTTCATAATTTATAAAATATGAATCATGTACATTATTGGAAGAAAAATAATAATTTTCGCGTATTAAAACAAATCTTAATTTTTCATTCTGTAATTAAAAATAATTATCAATTATAAATTACCATTTCTATTTCACAAAATAAATTTTTGTAATAAGTTAAAACTAACAATAATAAATCCGATATCCGAATTGCGTAAAATCTACGCAGTGGTAGTTTTAGGTAGATGTTTTATTTTTTCAAAGTTCAAACTTTAAGTAATAAACAATCTGTCTCGATTTTTTTATTCATTCAATGAATTGATTTCATCAAAATAAACATTATGAATAATTGATAAAGTTCATGAAAGTGCGATTAATGGCAACGTAATTATTCACCAGAGGATACAACAGTTTACTGAACAATACACGTGCCCGTAAACAACGCGAGGAAAGAGAACCTCACAAGCTCCGCCATCTGACGCGTATCCGACAGAACTTTATAGAAAGGCAAAACTGCAAAAGACAATGTGGGATGCAGATTTTGTCAGATATCGGAATTAGAGCGCACCACTTACCTCACGAAAAGTTTCGACGTCACGGCAGCAGGCAACATTATAATTTAAAATTGTCAACTTTGTCGTTTAATTTAGCAAATTATATATTCATACTATTTTATTGTTACGAAAAGTTGTCTCACTTTATCGTTCGCCCGGTGTATATATATTTTTTTAACAAATGCTCAATTATTGCGACTTATTTTCATTTCATCTTTACAGTACCGAGTGCATGCGAGACTGCCAAATCCTAAAAAAATATACGAGAAGTCATGAAACATCATTTTTCTTTATGCACCGCTCAATATAAATAAAATTGCTTTTAAGGCACTCCGTCGTGTTCATTTTTGCTAGCGTAGCGTCAAAAACTTTTCTATCACGTTTTTGTTTCTTAAGAAGTTGGCTTGATAGTGGATGTGAGACTCTTTGTAGACTTCAATGTCTGATCCAATTTACCTTCATGTTAAAGTTCTCAGACTTATAGAAACTTCTTGTTGCACATTCAACATTATCATTTTCGTTTGAAAAAAAAAAAGTGACACGACGTGAAACACAATTTAAAAAACCTAAATCGAGTTTTCATTATTTATTGATAACCTTGAAAGCCAATAAAAAAAGCTGCCACAGATGAATATTTTAACCTAACTAAATTTTTTAGAGTTTGAAAATTCATTTACTTTTCTTAATCACAGTGTTAATTAACATCTTTGAAGTTTCAACTCCACAAGCTTTACCTCTGTTTTTAACCTTTTTTCGCTCAACCTATTTCTCTTTGCTCCAAAGACTTTTATTTTAATCAGAAAGTCTTTCTAAACCGAATTTACTTTAATTTAAATTCTCTTTCGGTTGTATCTTAACCCTTAAGTGACCCATCAACGAAATACAACGTAAGTGACAATATAGGTCTGACAGATTCAGAACGTCTTTTAAGGTAGAAAATCCATGATTTCCATAGTCGAAACAACTGTTAAATCGAGTGTTCCAAAAAATTATATTATTTATAAAAAAATGATATGAATAATTTTTGTTGTTTTAAGTTTGAAGCCCACAACATACGTTCATCATCAAAACAAATCGATTCATCATATTTGTTAAAAATTCATAATCTTGCGATAAAACTTTTTTGTTAAAAAGTCACACATATTTTCCGATAAAAGTTCAACCAAACAGATTTATTGCAAAAACACAACTTTTCGATACATCCGTTTGATTTTTTTTAATCGAAAATAATTTCAAATTTTTATCAGGTTGTGAAAACCCGTTACTTTATCAACGGATTTTGAAACAAAATTGAATAAAAACAGTGGATCTGTTAGAACTTTATAGATACTTGAGGGTTAACAATAATTAAGTTTCGGTCACATCATTGATATCAGAATTAAATATATAAATATAAAATTGTCAAACTTGTGAAAGAACGAGTGGAAGTAAATTTTTAGATTCCTACTTACGAACTATATAATGTCATATATTATGAGGTATATTCAGAATAACCATCAAAGGTATGATTTTCATTTTCAACCTAAGATCAATCGCTATAATCGTGTCAGCTTGAGTCTCCATCGGTCGTAAATTGAAGATAGGAATTGAATTTTCTGGTCTCCAAGAAATTAAATTTTGTTTTAATGCGGATCAATACTATTTTTAACTTCTCGTGAACAACAATTACATTTACAACATAATGTAGATTTGTTTGATAGTGATAATTGTTCAACGATTTCATATTAAAAAGAAATAGTAATTTTACAAGTTTATACTAATTGGCTTCAATTCAGTCATTTGACTTTAGTCATTATACATTCGCATTCACCCCTCGATAAAGTTAAATTAAACTTGTATATAATCAGAGAATGAATCAGCAACAATTTCAATGCTCTGATAACTCATTTATCACGTTGTAAAGGAAATAAATTTCAATGGCAAACCGGCAAAACTCACAAACAGCTTTCTACTTCTTGCAAGTCAAATGAAAGTCCAAATTTGCATACACTTTTTTATTGATCCAAATTTTATTCTCTTCCAACAATTAATCTTTTTCTTCTTTTCTGCAAAAAAACAACGTAAAATGAAACCGAGACAAACGCAAATGTGATAATCTTCATAGCACAACGGTCAAATCAGGTGCATCAGTAGTACAAACACATATTTGTGCCGACACACCTGGCACTTGTAAAATAAATTTTATTCACAATTCTCGTGCGAACAATCAGCGTACTTGGCCGGGATATATGAAAATAAATCATGGTATTAATGTCTACGTGAATTACGGGTTTCTTTTATTTATTTCATACACATGCAGTTGAGGATGTTACAACAAAAAATCCCAAAAATAGGAAATGCATATTTCATAATGTTTAAATTACGAGATATTGATTCCAAAAATCTAATCCAGGCTACAGCCTGGACTGGCTGTAAATATATAAAAATAAAGTGAACTCGCAAACATCTTGTTTACAGAGACAGCCGTGGCTAGGTTAGGTTGTTGACAACTTCCCAACCAAAATATTCGAGATTAAAAATGGTCTTTCTGATGAAAACTTTGAAGACAAAAAGAACAGAAATAATCAAAACAACACCCAATTAAACTTACTTTTTTATTTATGACAATATTTTTTACTTTAGTGCATAAACTGTAGACATAAATTATAGAAAATGTATCATTATTATTACAAATTAATACATTAATATTATACATTAATATTCATACATTATCATTATTAAAACAAATATATTCGCTTAAATGTAGCATACATGTTGACATAAATGTCACATATATGTGCACATATGATGATCCCAATTGCATGTATGAAAAATAAAGAGAAGAAAACATCTATTGTAAATTTATAAAACGTATAGTTCCATGAATGAACTCAAATGCGAATCAGACCCAAGAATTGGAACATTCTTAAAACTTTTGTAGGGATAAAAAGGCGAAAGCGAAAGTAAAGGTGCAACAGAGTGTGCAGAATTAGGCTGCAAGTGGAGAAGCGCGTTTTATCAGACTGCGACAATAGTGAGAATACTCATTTGTTAGCATTGTCTAGGAATTGTGAAGCGTGGCTTTGACATTCGACGGAGTGGCACTTGGCTCGGCATGTGTCTAGTGGATTTTATCGGCAAAACGAAACCCAGCACGCTTGTAAGAACATAGAAATGCTGCGTTGCCATGGGGACGCAGCATGCGCACAAGATTATTTTTCGTCGTGCGACTCGCCGCGGGGATGCCGATTTGAAGTCGGCACCACCCGACTCCACGCAGCTGGGCGGTGTCTGTTATTTGATCAGTCGCGCCAAATTTCGCTTTCGAAAGGCGTTCGCTTTCTTCGTCTGTGCAGTTGTTGTGCGGTCGTTCAAATGCGCGCCACTTCGTGGCCTCACGCAAGTCGCGTGTCAAACCGAAAGTGAAAGTGCCCGAAATATTTATCTCACCCTTCACCCTTCACGCGGTACGCCACGTGATAAGTCAAAAAATTCGTTACAACATTAAAATCGAACCAAAATACCATTCAAGACTAAATTAAAAAGAAAACATCCCATCCGGTTTTAATTGAAAAAAATTTGCACCATGGCAGAGGCAAAAAGTTGCCAACAATTTTGGGTCCTTTTTCTTTCGCTCGGTGAAATGAAATGTTCTATTGTTTCCATTTTAAAACGAAAGTTCAAATTGTCAAAGCGAAAATAGCCTTTTATTATTGGATAAACTGGCTGTGCTGCGAGAACGGAATCAATAAATTTAATAAACCTTTTTATCGCCTGGACATTGTAGTTTACGGGTTTAAAGACTCGAAATGGTTATTAAATTTAATGTTTCCAGTAATACCCCATATGCTACTTTCACTGCTGTTACAACGAGCTTATAATTGAAGTTCGATAATGCCCCACGTTAGCATGTAATTACATTTTGCAAAAGCTGAATAGCATTTCTGATAAAAATAAGACGCAACTGACAATTCGAATTGAATCGAAATCTACCAACCTATTGTTTAATTGAAACAGATGGTTGCCGTTGTTCTCTCAGTCTCGGCACTGAAACACCACACATCTGAGCTTTATTATGAGATAAGAACCGTCAAATATATATTACTTCACTTGCCAAATCATTGAACTTTTAAACCATTTTATTTTTCAGCCCTTGCTCAAATGTCTTTTATGGAGACTCACAAAACGATTTATTTTTCTTTTACAATGTTATCGATTTTCGACCATAATTAAATCAAATTCCGAAGGTTTTGGTTCCAATTTTGATCTTTTTTTTTTTTTTTTTTTTGTTGCCTCGTTTTTTTATAATCAGTTTTAGTTCAATGACTGCACGGTTGAAACTGGTGAGATTTTTTTCACCATGTCCTGTGGCTTTGTCGCAACAGATGGCAAATCAAATTAAGATAGCAAAACAATCTATATGTCTCAACAAACTAGCATCTTGGAACATGTAAGCTCCAGAGGTTTTTCGAGCAAAAAAGCACGAACAGATAAATTAATAAAACTTTTCATCTAAATAACACTAAAACTCAGCAAAAGCCATCAAAAAGGACCGTTAAAGTTGAAAGAGTTTTATTCCTTGGTGTCCTTTTTGTTCGGGAAAATAATTTATTGGAATTCCTTTTCTTGAATTCTGCGCTTCTGTCGCAGCTCGCAGTGTCCAAAAAACAAGTTAGAATTTTTAATTTGAACAAGTTGACTTGAAACCTTGGTTTATTTTCCTGTTTGCATCTATAATTAAACTATAATATGAACTTCGGAAATCGAACGGCACTTCAATCCATTTTCAATTGTAAACTCAATTTACTTTTTATCGATATTGATTATTGAATCAATCACAGGAGTATGCACTCCAATCACAAAAACATTTAGACAACAGTTTATTTCAACTTATCAGACATCTCGTCAATAAGATCTCTAACTTGTTTATTATTATAAACATTCGTTGTTCGTCTATTCTTGAACCGTCGAACGCAAAAATAACCGACACATCCTTGTTAACGTTTTCTGTCGTATTCTTTCCTCCATTATCATTTCACTTTTACATCCGAAACAGAGCCAGATTTGTCCTACATTAGAGTTTATACCCAAATCGAACTGTCAATGCAGGAACGAATGTCACTTATTGATTTGTGCGACTATTTTTTATTAGTTTTTCAGATTGTTCGAATCCTTACAAATACTTTCAAATTGTTATTGAAGTGATCGATTCTTTTCATTTCAGAAAAATCACTTTAAATTCTGATGAAAGTTATGAAAGTTATTTCTTAAAATCTCATATTGCGATCAAAAATTTGTTCTCAATGTTCTTCTAATCAAAAATTTTTTTTAATTTGTAAATGAGCGTGAATGAACACAAATAATAATACAAATGAAATACTAAAAATATCACAGAGAAACTCTATTTCAACGCTCTTCCAACAATTGCAATTGTTAACTTTCTTCGAGCGGAGCTTGTTCTTGACAAAGACCATTTCTATCCGTCCAAACTCCTTGTTTTTAATAGAAATACCCGTTTGTCGTCTAACTTTGAATAAACTTTGGAAGAATTAATCCCAATCAAGAAAGACCAAAAATGTTTCGTCCAACTTTAAAGGATTGCTATTCTTCGAGCTAATTCAATTTCTAAGGAAGCCAAATGCAATTTTCAAACAATGATTTGGTTCGCATTTTTTTTAATTAATTCAGAATAAGCGGTCTGCTACAATGTACGTTTACATTAATTATACATATTATGATTTGATAGGACTATCCATCAGAATAACCGAACGGCGTGTGACGTAGTAAATAAATATTTGACGTGTGTACATTATGCATGTGAACACACTGTAATCGAAGATGTAAGCGACCAGCATCATTTTGCATCGCAAAAACCAAGCATTATCACAGGCTAATGCCACCAATCCGAATCCAGCCAATAAACAATAAACTGTTTAATCCACGCAAATGTAACGCTCAATGAGAACAGACGTGTATTTTGCATAGCATACGCAATCAAGCTATATAAATTGCAACACCATCTTACCCACATTTCATCATACAAACTTTAATTAACAATCAAAATAGATTACAAAATTCTAATTCCAATCTAAGGATTAATTTATTATTCAAAGGATAATTCCAAAAGAAATATATTAAATTAAGACTAATCTTTAGATTTTTAGATTATCTACAAAAAAGTTTGTGAAAATTGTTTTTTTAATTATCGGAAATAACTTTAAACTTTTTTTTAGTGATTTTTCTTAATAATATATTTTTTTACATTAAAAGTTCATTTTATAATTTTGCTATATGGTGTGTTAAGCTTGAAAAGTTCTTTATGTGAACTCACTTTTGTTGAGGTAAAATATTTAAATATTTTTAGTTAATTACGAGGTAAATAATTATAAAAAAATTGTGTATGTATTTGAAATATCTCTAAAAAGATTTTGTTAACGTTTCAAAAAGTTTGCTACTCATTTCAATTTTGATGAAGGATAATTAAGGCTATGTAATAATTACGTTAAAAGTTAATTCCCTGAATTAATTGAAAAATGACATCAAATGCCTCGTTATTTTGTGCTGGTCTAATCAGGTGTGGATTTGTTGTTCCGTCACAAAAAGGACACCCGATCGACTTTAATGTATTATAGCTGCAAATTAATTGATTTGTAGTATTCACATTAGTGGATTTGGAATGGAATTTGATTCGTCAACATAGTAGGACTATATCAAATACTTTATTTAAATGTATTTGATATTTTATGTCATTATTTTCTCGTCATAAACGTTCTGGCCAGAAGTTACTGTTTCAAGTCAATAAAACTCGTACATTTCGCTGATGAAGAAAATGACTCTTGCCTGAATCCACTCTGTTTGCCATTCTCTTTTTACTACAATTTTATTTTCTAATTTTCATTTTCGCTTTAATAAAAGGAATTTTTTGCAATCTGTGAAACGAAGATGAATTTAAAAAATGTTAATTAGAAAATTCGTCCCCGGTATCATAATTACCATGATGAATCATGCTAGAATTAGAAACTAAGGGGTTTCATGTGTCAAGGTAAGTGAAAAATTTGTCAATTTTTCACTTATTCTGGAGTTACGTGATTCTTTTTAATCCACAATGAGCAATTGCAGGAAAACATTGTATAATGTTCTTTCGGACCTGTGTCTAACTTTCCTAAATGGAATTACATCGGTAATAATTATTGCAACGATATTCGACATCTAGACTCGTCAACGTAGACCGTCTGGAATGACCAAGCGTCCGAACCCAATTTCACAGCGATGAATCTGATCGGTGTAATTGATTTATTGAACAGAAATTACATTTGCAGCTGTCTCGACAAAAAAAAGCGATGAGAACTGTCTGATGCAGCAAAAGATTTCTTTACGTAACGCGTTTAAGGCATTCGGATATTTCATTAAGTCAACTTACTTTTCGCGATGATACTCGTTAATGCTCGATAACACGCGTTCTGAACGTTTACAATTTATTGGATCGTGAAAAGAGCGATTTGGCGTACCAGACGGGTATGCAGATGCGAGGCAAGAGATACGAAAAATTGGAATTTCCCTCCAAGCAGAATAAATAGTTAAATTTTGCTATCTCCCTATCAGTGTACCATTTTCGAACGTTCTGATTTTCGATATGTCCAATGAGACCTAATTTCACCGCGGCTGATTTCAAATCAGCCTCCAAGATCTGATTTAAAAAATATGTAAATCAGACCTTATAATAAAAAATTTGCAAACTAAAACGAAGGGTTTTAATTTTACTTGGATACATTTATGTTGCATGAATGTTGATTTTTATCTGGGCAATGTGAACTTGTGTGGAAAATTGACACATACAGAATGGACTTATGAATTAAGATTGATCGACAAAAATGCATCCATCTTTAAATTGACACCATTTCAAGCGCACAAAAAGTACGATTGCTTTCCACAGAGATCAGAGGGATTCCATTTATAGCCCGAGAGGTATTTCCGATGAGCATGACCAATGAACAATTTCCAATTGTATCGCATAACAATTTAACGGGTTATTAAATATTTTCTTTTCGTCCATGAAAAAAGCCCTACTTTCCACTTTTATCTTCCTTTTCGTGATAATAAAATAACCAGGCGATGATCTCGGGAGCAAGTAGTGTCCCTATTCATACTTTAGAAAAGGAAATACGAATAGACGCGTAGAATGAGGCAATATCCGTGCTATCGTCGTCCTCTAAACGACGGCACTTGTCTTTATTAGTGTACACATTTTGTAGGGACCAAGCACGAAAAAAAAATAAATGAAGAAAACACGCGACTATCGGGCAGCTCGAGATAAATTTCGTCCCCTCGCCATTTCATCGGGTCAAACTTCGTTTGAAAAATCTCATTTTGTAGTTGAAAAAAATAGTCAATTTTCGTTACTGAGTCAATTTTAAATTATAAAAAAAATTATTTTCCATCATTGACTAAATTCCCATTTTGGATCGTGACTTTGCTATGCATTTAAATTTCACCGCAAGCGATAGTAACAAAGCTCGTTTGTACTAATCACAAACTTACGACTGCCACCAGCATGGCTATGTTTGTTGCGTCCAAAGAAGACACTGTACATTTGACTGATCTTAAATTTGACGTGCTGCTGCTCACGGCTCAACTCGGTTGAAATTTATGAAACATGTATATAACTCTTAAGTCCCCTATTGTATCATGTTTGATACATTGACACATTTCAGAATTTAGAAGTTTTCTCCATCTAAATTCATTTATCATTCACTTATCCTTACTAAATATATTAGTTTTTTGTTCGTTAATTTTAAACGGGAATAAAACTTAAAAAGTGCAAGAAAACAAAAGAGGGGTCGACAAATTTTACTAATTTTGAAGATAAAAAGAAAAGTTTAGGGTCTACGGGATTCAGGAATATATTAATGTGTTTTTTGGTGTATTTAGTATATTTATCGCAGCTGTAGTCTTCGCTCCTAAAATCAAAAATTTATGCCAGTAATCAGTCAAACAAGCTAACTGCATTAAATTTTCAAGTGCGTATAAAAATGTTCCTGTTTTATAGCTCCTCGTAATTACCAATTAAACCGGGATTATACGAAATCAGTTAGTTCTTATTCAGTGCAGACTAAGTCTCTATGATTGAGTTCATCTATTATTGGGTGGCTTTCATTGACCTGATTTCAACATTACTATTAATATTTAATATTATTTCCAAATCTTTCAACCCTTTTTCCAAAGACTACGGACTCACTCCTCACCACATAACTAAAATATAAAAACAAAATTGTTCAACATAAAATTTATATCAAAATATTTATTTTTACTTGCAGATGCTATTATTACCACGAATGTACATGAATTGAGAATATTTTTATACCGGATTATTTTTTCGGCACATTTTGCGTCAGATATTTAAAATATTTATTTTAGAGATCTTAGCACGCCATCAATTCTATATCGCATTCTGTTATCTAATTGTAATATTTTATCCTTTTGTTTCCTAGTCGGATCGTTTGTCATGTGTTGTTACGTTCGGTTATTTTGTCGGAATAATTGCCATTCAGAAAATAGCTATTGCGGATCTTATACTGGCTTTTAACCTAAATTAGTAGGCTCACAATTGCGTCGTTATTCTTTTTTATTGCATCGTGGGTACGTATGACTGATCTTATTTCATATACCCAGAAAATAACAACATGAATAATGTCCCAACTTTATCGGTAAATTCGGTCTGCGACAGAACAGATTATTTAACGCCGTTCAGATTCATCCATAAATATAGACGCGGTGTATTCCATTAAAGGAATTCCTTGAGGACATTGACTCTTTCTTTATTTCTCTTCATGTTCTCATTTTGCGTTTGTTATTTTACTTTTGTCATTACGTTTCTTAATTAAAAATGTCCTTAAGTAAAAATGTAAAATTCCAACTCTAACGATTCCACTGAAATTCCATGCATTTTTTTCTTTCGTAAAAAAGCAATATTTCATGAGAATGAATGGGCTTAAGGCTGTCGTAAGGATATTTTACAATTTTATTAAATTGCCAATGATTTGGTTATTGGGAAACAAGCTGAAAAATGCCTTGAAAAATAATAAATCTGTCACTCTGAGGAAACGCCTTTTTCCACGATGAATCGTTACCTCCCCCTTGGAAAATAGCTTGACATCAGTGAAAGGGAGATGATTCATTGAAAGTCGGCTTATTGATGTACACACATTCTCAATGTTCAGCCCCCTAGGGAAATGTAGTCTAATTTATTCATCCCAAATGGTGCAAATGTTTTCCCCCCCTCTCTGTAAAAGAAAAACATTTTTGATCATGTGATAAACGTATCTACTTCACGCCCTTTCTGAGATTAACCTTCGACTGTACAGTAGACTTAACCATGATTAAATATTAGACTGGGATTAATTAAATTTATTATACCAATTAAAATAATTTTTATAAATAAATTTCTTTTGTAGTTCCGCTTTTGGCCGGAGCACATGATATTGATCGCAATTTGCAAGTGTTGTTCTTCGAGCAAAAAGCTAAGATAAATGAAGCAATTTGACAGTGTTTGTGCCGACGTGAGATGATTAATAAATAACGAAGATATGCGAGCCCTGTTGGGTCTATTAGTTCTTGCCATTGTCGCTGTTTGTTTTGTCGACGGTTGGAAACCCGCGAGCACTCGAACCAGGCATGAAAATCAGGACCTGCCCGAGGCCACCGTGGGCCTTATCGTGCCATACACGAGCTTTGAAGTTCGAGGATACAACAAGTCGATCATGAAAGCAGTCAATGGCCTGAGAAAAATTCGCCTGCCTAACAGAAATGGATTCTCATTTCTCAATAAGTACAAGTTCACGCCTAATCAAGTCAAAACTGTTTTGATGAAGCTTACGCCCAGTCCCACAGGTACCAATCAAATCAGCAATATACATCTTTCGTCTCATTTCTGTTCATTTCAGAAGCGAAATTGTCAACCGGGTCGATTTTTTTTCCTTTGTTCTATAGGAAAAAAAAACACAAAAAGAAAATATATCAGAGCGATAAAATGTGTGTCAATTACACTTTGGAAAGAATCTCTGATAATCGTCCATGAAATCAAGTGATTTTTACGAAGAAAATACCAGCTTGAAGAGCTGATAATGTTTTCGATTTAATTGGCACTTGAACATTTTTTTACCTTTTTTTTTAGTTAAGTATTTAATATAATAACATTTCTGTAATCATCATGTTTCATTTTGATTAAACTTGTATGATTCCAAGTTCATTTGGCGAGACAGAGTTAATAATGTTTCAGGATTTTTTTATCAAATCGAATTTATAACGCAATAACGAAAGAGATAAATTTTACATTTGCGTTATAGCTTTTCCACACAAAAAACACCAGTGGCGTTGAATAAATGCGGAATTTCCATTGGAGCAACGCACACCGAAATATTGAACCGCTTAAAACGTTTCCTAATTTTGAAAACAAAAAAAACACTATTAAAATCGTCTCATTAACTCATTTCTTTTACCATTGATACGTTCATGCATCATTTTTAAAATTGGTTTATTTGATATATTATTTATTTTATATATACAGTTTTATAAAAAATTTGTCCAAGTGAAAAATTTTCTTAATTTAAACATTTAGAACACAAATGCACACAAATTTTTAACAGAAAATCAACTTTTATAAACTTTGGCAAAAAATAGGTTAAAACAGAAAACAAAAATAACACGAATAGAACGAATCCGCCGTCGGCGATCCGCAATTGTAGTTCGTAATTATGACAAACTACGCAGAAAAAAATGAAGTTTTGATAAGAACTGAGTAAAAAGATAGAATTTTAAAATTGAATGCTGCATATAGTTTTAAAATATGGGGCAATGATTAACTTTTAAATTTAAACGAAGCGTGTCAAAGAGTGCAATAAAAGAGAGCTGATTTTTGTCCAGTGATAAAATTCGCGAATAGTCAAACAAATTCTTTGTTTAATTTTGTTGAAAAAAAAATTGTCAAAGTAATATTTACTTATGAATTTCGTAATTATTATTTATGTATCTGTATTAAAGAGAATGTAAATGAAAATAAATGTTCTGCTGTGCTTTGTAGTAATTTTTAAAAGAAAATAATAAAAATATGAAAAACAGGTAGTATACATACTAAACCATTAGATGATGAGAGAAAATTCACGTTATTAGTCTTTCCACGTTACGAGAATTGCGCTAAAAATTAGGTCAAGTCATGGTGACGTATATTTACAATGCTCCAATACGCAATTGGTATTGTCCATATTGCATTTCTATACCTACAATATTTGTGTTATTGGAAAAAACAAACTCTGTTCATAATTTAAATACGGCGTTTCGTTAGTTGTGAAAAAATGCAATACAAAAATAGTATAGCAGTGGAAAAGCACAAAACGAGCAAACGTTTCCAAAGTATGAGAGACGAGTGATCGTATAAAAATAATATTATTTTCAATGCGATGTTAATGTTTTCAAAATAATGTCACACTTTTCAATTGTTTTTTTATTGTAAAATTACAAATGTTTTAAAGTAAAAGGGAACCAATTTTTTAGTGCATACATTATTGCGTATAAAATTTCAGTCTTTAAAAGGCTCTTGGGAGTGAATTTAGCGACACAGAACGACACTTAATAAATTGCTCTTTTAATCACTCACTTTCCTCAACGTATAGATGTATACTTGAAGGCCTACACGAATCCAGGCCGCGCTTTTATTCACAAGTTTTTGAATTCCAATAGACATTAATTATGGTGTCTACGGTCCTCGTTCTTTTTCATATCTGACATGTTTATAATTTTGTTTGTCTCGGCTAAAATATTCAGCTAGAAAAAAACTCACTTTTTAGTAGACCTTGCAAAGTGGAATTGTTTGAATGAATTGTTTTGTAAAAAGTTAAATTATGATATGTACATTGATGTCAGAATTTGTATAACAAACAAAAAAATTACAAAAACATGAGTTTATAAGAAATGAAATAAATATAAATAAATGAATAAATAAATAATGAAATAAATGAAATAAATGAAGTGAATGAAATGCCTCATAATTTTGTAACCACGATCTATGTTTCAGATATTTTAAATTCATTATGCAATGAGTTCCTGACGGTTAATGTATCGGCGATACTGTATTTAATGAACTACGAGCAATACGGAAGGAGCACGGCGAGCGCCCAGTATTTTTTGCAATTAGCTGGTTATCTGGGAATCCCCGTGATTGCTTGGAACGCGGACAATTCCGGATTAGAAAGGGTAAATATAACGAAAATCGATAAATTCAAATCATTCGCCTGATGAATAATTCACAGTAAAAAAAGTACCCACTTAAATCAAGATGATTACATCTCAATCATTTATTGTTTCCTATTTTTATTTTTTTTTTCTTTTTATTTATTTATTTTCATGAATATTTTGAGATTCAGTACTAGTAGTAATATTTTAATTATACAAACTCATTACAAAGCACTTTTAGAAATAACTTCTTTTATTTAATTTTTATATCATTTTTTTTATATATAATAATTGTAATTTTCATTTCAAACAGCAAAAAACATTAAAAACATTTCTTAATTGGAACATACGGAACATCAATTCACAAAAAATATACCAGACAATCTATTTCTTTAACGTCTGGACAAAAAGTAGGTTCAAAAGCATTTCTATAATTAATATAAAATCTAAAAAATATAAAATTAATATATATATTTCGTCATACTAAGTAAATTCTAATAATTACTATCAAAATTTTAAAATAGAATTACTATGGCTATCAGTCGACACTGCAAAAGATTCAATTAAATTAATCACGAAAAGCTGAGGCCGGAAAAAAATTACAACAAAACAAGCCATTGGTTTTTGCAGCAAATGAAATGCGGTCAAATCTGGTTGCTCCAAAAAGCTTATGACAGGACAGCAAATGCGAGTTACCAACGAGCTTGTGGTCTCTAATTTTTTGTCGCCCGCATCCCAGCTTGCGTTACTTTTCAAAGTTGGGATATTCAATTTTTTTTTTTGCTTTTGCACAAAACTGTCGGTATGTTTGGAATAAAGAGTATAAAATTAACAAAGATTTGCGTTAAAGAGATATTTGGAAATAAATAATAATTCGCAGTTGAAATATAATCGTGAACTTTATCTTCAAGTGGAATAGATAAATGATGAGTCAATTTCGTTACAGAGAGCCTCTCAAAGCAGTTTGCAGTTACAACTAGCGCCGACCCTTGAACATCAAACGGCTGCGATGCTGAGTATACTGGAAAGGTACAAGTGGCACCAGTTCAGCGTTGTAACATCCCAAATTGCCGGTCACGATGATTTCATTCAAGCTGTGCGAGAACGAATATCGGATATGCAGGATAAATTCAAATTTACCATACTCAAAGCTGTGCTCGTCACCAAACCACTCGATCTGCTAGAATTGGCGAATAGTGAGTCAAGAGTAATGTTACTTTACTCCACGAAAGAAGAAGCCCCGACAATCTTGCAGGCAGCACGAGACTATAAGATTACAGGAGAAAATTACGTTTGGGTTGTTACTCAAAGTGTCATAGCGAATCTGCAGACGTCAAATATGTTTCCGGTTGGCATGTTGGGTAAGTTTATCTTCCAATTTTATTTTCCTTTTTTGTATATAAAAATTGTAAAACTTGGACAAATCATCTTTCTAATTCGTTCGGGCACAGAAATTTAAGAATTGGATTAAAATGAATGAAAAAGTGGATTAATATTTCGAATATGAAACAGTCTGATAGCAAAACAAGATTATATAAAATAATGTATGGATTATTATAATAATAATAACAATAACTATTCAAAAAATATTAATCAAATAAAAATTGTATCAAACAAATTTAAATTTATAATGTAAAAAAAACAAAGCAATATCAAACATTAAATGAATATTTTTTATAAATTATGCGTCTTTTGTACAGTCATGTTGTTTTTAGACTGCTTCTGTTCGTTTAATTTCAAATGCTTTTATTCGATTTAATTTGAAATTATAATGGATTGTCGAAAATCTCAATTTGATTAAATTTATGTGCACGAACCAGCCCATTGTTATTTTTTAATCTAGTAACTTTTTCTTTGAAATGTAAAATTACTGTTTGGTAATTTCAAAAATTAATCATGCTTAGTCTGAATAATAAATTACGAATTTCGTGTAGTCCCTGCTGTTAAATAATGGGAAAAAATTAATTCATGACAGAAATGCATGCATAACGACAACGCTGTAAAAAACAGGCGATTTAATTACACTTAAATTGAAGCTTACGGCGGCGAGATATAATGAAATGTACAAATTTCGAAAGATATCTTTTACGATCAGTAAATCATGATTAAATTGTGAGTATAGTGTCGTAAATTGAAGAGATTGAACTGCACCCGTTGTCGTGGGGGGCGATGTTTCTTAACACATTAAATTAATATCAAAAACCCATCAATTCTTCTTTCTTTTATAACTTAAATCGTAAACTTTTCGCCACTCTTCTCTCAAGCTTCAATTTTTTTCTTTCGTATTTCATTTTTTTTTTTTTTTTTTTTAATATAAAAAAGAATGAATTTCGTTTGTAGTTTCAAAAGAATTTGTTGAATTGTTCGTTGTTTTTCGTATCCCTTATCTCAGCAATGATATCCCAATAGGACTTTCACTTGATAGCTTTTATTGTAAACTTTCACTCGAGAAGCTCTCAAGCTGAACTTTAATATTGGTATATTTTCATCGCACGACGTCACTCTGTGGGATCTGATATTGAAGTTTGCAAGTGGTGCAAAGTCTTCAGTTCAAAAATATTCTCCACGGCGAAAATTCTGTTGCTCGAACGATAGTAATCGCTTTTTAATTGAGGCCATCCCATTATCGAATTGCAACGGATTATCACTCGCTTATCAATTACAAAAAATCGCTCTTAATATTTAACTTGTACCTTGGTACGTTTTTCCAATAATGAAAATTGAAATTTTAATGAAAAGTTTCAATACACGTGAAATAAAAAGTTCTACTTATAAAAGAATACAATAAATAAAATTTGGATTAAAAAAAAAACAATTAATTTTGGCCATGTGATAATGGAAATTGAATTTGTTGTAAAAGTTTCATTTGTCAAAGAATAAACCGTTGGAAATTAAAAAATGAAAAAATAACACGATTGAAAATAAAATTAATTAAGTTGATGAGCGTTTTATTTGAATTTCAGGTGTGCACTTTGATACAAGCAGTACCCAACTGATGAACGAAATCGCCACAGCCATCAAGGTCTATGCTTACGGGGTGGAAGAATTTCTAAACGATTCTGAAAATCCAAACAACAGTCTTAACACACATTTGACTTGCGATGGTGTTGGGGAATCACGCTGGAACACGGGCGACAAATTTTTCAAGTGAGCATTCGCTTATTGTGATGAACCATTTCCGCTCCAACCGCAAGCAAATATTCAGCTGAAATATTCGTGTTTGATTATTCAAACGATTCATGAGAAGAAAATTGTTTGAATAGCCATACCGAGTTTAATTAAAACATCTTCAAGCCATTAGTTCGAGCATCCATTTCAAATCCCATCTCAGAAGCTGCATTCTATTTTGAATTTTTAGTACATCGAAATCAGCGAAAAACAGAAAACGTTTTAAAAAACCGTATGTCTTAACGACATACGAGTCGTTCTAAATTCGCTTGATACATTTTTTTCACTGATTTTTTAATTTATTTTTAATTGTTGTATTATTTATTTATTTTATGTTGACAATCAAGAAAATTATAACTGGATTATTTAATCAGACAGCTTACATTATGTTTACAGGTATTTGCGAAATGTATCCGTCGAGAGTGAACAGGGCAAACCAAACACTGAATTTACACAGGACGGAGTCTTGAAGGCAGCCGAGCTCAAAATCATGAATCTTCGTCCTGGCAACGGCAAACAATCAGTATGGGAGGAGGTGAGCTTGCTTAATTTATCTCAAAACTATTGTGCGCGCGTTTTAATGTGCCGATAGTTTTATTGCGTCAGTGGAAAACATGATTGTAATAAATACAGTTTCAGCAACTCAACGAAATGACATCGGATAATGTTGTTCGCAATTTTATATCTTAATTCAAACCGGGATTAAACTTCTTTGGGCCATCCCAAAATAGTACTCGTTTGAACTCCGCTCGCGTTCGTATTCTTTTTCTTTTATTTCATTACGAAACTCACATCTAAAGAGACCTTTTATTTTGCTAAGTTTCTCAAAGTTTTTCCCGCGAATTCAAAACACTTTGGATCCGTTATTGTCATTGTCAGAAATAATTATTATTTTCTCAATAACTTATTGAAAACATTTCTATAAGAAAGAATAAAATTTTATTATTTGATTTATTTTGATTATTTTATTTACTTATGTATTTAGATTTTTGTTTTAAAATCGCAAAATAGTATTAAAAAGTTTTGTCCGTCAATGTTAAATAGATCTTTTTGTTGAAAATGGGTTTCGTGAAATAAATGAAAATAAAAATAAATAAAAATAAGCTCCTCGTTGAAGGATTAAATCGAAACATTTTTGTTAGTTAATGTTTGAAGAATGTTATTTATTTTCACAGATTGGTGTATGGAAATCGTGGGAGAAAGATGGTTTGGATATTAAGGACATTGTGTGGCCAGGAAACATGCACACACCGCCGCAAGGAGTACCGGAAAAATTTTATCTCAAGATCGGCTTTCTCGAGGAACCTCCGTACATTAATCTTTCCCCTCCAGATCCAGTAACTGGAAAATGTCTGATGGATCGTGGAGTGCACTGTAGAATAGGAAAAGAGTCCGATATGGCTGAGTAAGAACTTAATTGAAAATTTTCTTATTTGCTTAAGAAAATTTCCCTGCCCTGAAATAAATTAATAACAAGAAAGAAATTTGCTCTAACGAGGAATCCTGGAACGATACTGAAAGTCTTGAAATAATTGCAACGTCTAAAGTGGCATTAAAATTTTGAGTAAACATTCTAGCAAAAAACAACATTCATAAGTCAACATTCAAAGGGAGGCGCGCTAAATTCTCGGTGGTCTTATTCCGAACGCTACCATCTCGCAATGTATCAGACGAGCGACTTAGCCGGATATTAAACTTGGATCTTCAATAGTCCCTGTGCAAGTGTCCTCGTAATTTCGAGGGCGCAAAATGTTTTTTCCGTCCAATTAAAACGAACTAAAAATCAAAGTTTTAAATCAAAGTTTTCTGCGACAGATAGGATGATCGATGTGCGACGGTTTTTGGGCCGACCGTTTTTGTTAGCTGTTTTTTTTTTGTTCTAAATGAAAGTTGATTTCCAATACTGCGTGATTTATTGAAAATGCACTTCTCGCCCATGCTTTTTATTTTCCAATAGTTTCAATTTTCTTTCAAGTGAGAGAACAGAAAAAACTATACACATCCTGTTGTATGAAGTATCGTACGAACACTATTTAAAAAATAAACTTTTCCTTCAAGCAAGAAATGGAAATTCCGAGTATTTTGTATTTTCTAGAATAATTTTCTCAGACCAAGAATTTTTGTCTAGTTCATTTAAAACGTTTATTCTTGCTCCGAGTATAATTTTCTCGAACCAAGGATATTTATCCTTGGCTATTATTCAAAGTTGAACTGATCGGGTTGGTTCAAGAATATTTTTCTTTCATTAATCGATCATTTTTTAGAGTGAAGTTCGCGACTAATAATAACATTTTTAACATATTCCAATTAATGGAATTTTTTTGTATGCAAAATCCAATACAACGTTTTTTTAATCGTGATTTTATATAACAACTTTAATTGATTAGATATCTTGCCCATAAAAACAGTTATTTTTAAATGCTTTTATTTATTTATTTTTTTTTTTTTTTTAATATCATGCATCAAGCTTTAATCATCAGTATTTTCGTTATCAGAATTTTCAAATTAAATAAGTGTGTACCATTTCAAAATGGTTATTGAAGTGTTTCATCAGAATTCTGCGAATTACTGGATTATCAATTAACGTTTTCGCAAATTTTAATTTTTCAGAATGGATATTCAGTCAGCACAACGAAATGAAAGTTTCTATCAATGTTGCAGTGGATTTTCCGTTGATTTATTACAAAAATTTTCCGAAGAAATAGGATTTACATACGAATTAGTTAGAGTCGAGGATGGCAAGTGGGGTGTACTGGAGGTAAGAGAAACCCAACAAAGTTGATGTCAACATTTTAATATATGATAAAACTGAAAACTATTGTTGTCCGGAAAACAAAAGCAACAAGAAATTTAAGATTGTTTCAACTTCCTCTCTGTGATAGAAAACAAGAGGTTTTACATTTCGAACTTGAGATTTGAAGGATATTTTTTTGTTTTGCAAATTTATAATTTAACGTTCCAAGATGAGAGTAAGAAGACAAAGGTGTTATTTAAAAGATAAGACAGAAGTCATTTCTGAAGCTTAGTTTTCTACATTAACCGTCGCTATAAAACTTAATACAAATTATTAAATGTAAAGTGATGCTTATGAAATCCATTCAATTTCCGTTGAAATGCTCCTAAGAAATTGCTATCGCGACAGCGAATGACCGTGTTACATTTTGCAGATAAGCAGATCCTTTAATTTTTTGTTGAGATTTTTTTTTCTCTGGTTCATTTCTTTTGTTCTCAATTAGCGTTATTTCACAATCATCAAATATACAAAACCATATTACAGTTTATTCAAAACATAAAAAATACGTTTTACAAAAAATGGAATTATTAAAAAAAATATTTGAATGATTCTTTATAAAATATTCCCAAGTTATTAGAGCGAAATCTCATCGACATAAAATGTGTTTCGATTTTATTAGAACAGTTTGTAAACATAAATTTTATACG
Source organism: Trissolcus japonicus (assembly GCA_030522925.1). NCBI lineage: Eukaryota > Metazoa > Arthropoda > Insecta > Hymenoptera > Scelionidae > Trissolcus > Trissolcus japonicus. The sequence continues at coordinate 111,386 of JAPYZS010000111.1, read as the reverse complement.
TTTACAGAATGGTAAATGGAATGGCCTTATAGCAGACTTAGTAAATCGTAAGGTAGATATGGTTATGACTTCTTTGATGATTAATTCAGAAAGGGAATCAGTAATTGACTTCACGGTACCATTTATGGAAACTGGAATTGCTATTGTAGTGGCTAAACGAACTGGAATTATATCACCCACAGCTTTCTTAGGTAACCAAACGCTACTTTAATTTTCATTAATTATTTTCCATCTCACAGTACCGATACTCTAACTCCCTTTGAAATTAGAATCATCCCCTAAGCTACTTACTATAAGCAATTATCGAACAATTTTTATCTAAATTATTCTTTTTTTTTTCTTAATCAACAGAATTTCAACTTTTTTGTTTAAAATATTTGCTTGAATTTAGTTTTAAAAGATAGAATCTCTTCGGTCAATTTTGTTTCACCAAATTTCATTAAATTGAACCAAGTTAATTGTCCGTACTAATTTATTGTAAACGTTTCTCTTTTTTTTGCAGAACCATTTGATACCGCATCGTGGATGATGGTTGGTTTAGTGGCAATACATTTAGCAACATTTGTAATATTTGCGTTTGAGTGGTTTTCACCATCAGGGTTTGATGTAAAGGTAAACCCTTCAGGCGGTCACCAAAAAATGGTATTTTCATTTTGCTTTTTATGTTGATGTTTTTTGTTACTACACCCTGTGTGTTGTAAATTATGGAATTTACAAACCCAAGAAACGTATATTGTTCATTTCAACCTTACATTTTTGTTCTATTTTTTAATATAAGTAGAAAGTAGATTTTGTTTTTATTTTTTACCGTTATAAAAGACTGAACAACATCTGTTCTGATAATTTGATGTTAGTTAAATGTTGTATACAGGTATCTTTTTTTCGCTTTGATTCGGGAAGTTCAGAGTAAAAAGTCCGACAAATTGAAGGGGAGTTAATCCGAGGGAATATACATCAGCTCAGCGAAACGAATAGTGATCGAAAACGTCGGAACTGATGTGAAGGCGAGCAAAGAAAAAAGAGTCGAAGGAGAATTTCCCTAACATTATAGTGACAAATGGGGTTGCGGGAAACTAGAGACGTGAAAGAGTGTTACCGCGTGACTGCAAAAGATGTGTGCGGCTGCTCCTAAGTAGTTTCTCCAGCCGGTCAATAGATTTCTTCAACCCCACAAAATAATCAATAGAAATATATTCCGGGTCCTTTGTTACGCCAGTTGATCACTTGATTCCCAGTCCTTTTTATTTCTCCCTCTCGCACTTTTGCAACAGGTTCTAACATTTAGACGTACTTGGTATAAATTTCGAAAAATGCTTCAAAAATGATTGAAGAAAAAAAAAACAATTTATATGATGGAAAAAAAAATCAAGCTTTATAATTTTATAGTTTTTGGTATTTTACTTTTGCATGAATTTGTTGATTGGCAATCAAGAAGTTCTAAGATAAGGAAACGTTGCAGACAAACACATCACAAAACAATCGATTTTCTCTATGCCGAATCTACTGGCTTATCTGGGCCGTCCTATTTCAAGCAGCCGTCCATGTAGATTCGCCCCGGGGGTTCAGTGCCAGGTGATTGTCGAATTTTATTTGCAAAAACTGATCGTTCCCGTTGACCAGTCGTTAACTTGGCTATGCAATTGCAGGTTTATGACAAATGTATGGGCAATGTTCGCCGTCGTGTTCCTTGCTATTTACACTGCCAACTTGGCGGCCTTCATGATTACGAGAGAAGAATTTCATGAATTTAGCGGAATTGATGATAGCCGACTCTCGAAGCCTTATTCACATAAGCCAATGTTTAAATTTGGTACCGTACCTTGGACTAACACCGACAGCACTCTGTCGAAATATTTCAAGGAGATGTATAGTTACATGAAACATTTTAACAAAACCACCGTTGCCGAAGGCGTGGAAGCGGTGATAAATGGGTAAACTTTGTGTGTACAATCACAGCCCCTTTGAAAGAATAAAAAACTCCCTCTTACTTTTTAAAACCAACTTCCCTAAATCCAACTTCAAATTAGTTATGATTAACCAAAATTAAAATTTTGATCTTTGGTAGTTATACAATAAAATTATATTTTACCAAAATGTTGATATTTTAGTTTGTTAATGGACCGATTTCAAGCCTTAATTTCAATCGATTTATTAGAGCAACACTGTTTGGACCCTTAATCCCCAGACCCTTAAAGTTATAAAAATGATATAATAAATTTTGTAGCATTAAAATAAACGAAATATTAAAAATGCAGAAAAAGCTTCTAGTGAACACTTTAATACTATAGGGAGATCAATATATTTCGTTGTTTTTATTTTTGTTTCTACATTTCATTGATTCCTTTAAATTTTAGGGAACTAGACGCTTTTATCTACGACGGCACAGTACTAGATTACTTAGTAGCTCAGGACGAGGACTGTCGTTTATTAACCGTAGGAAGTTGGTATGCCAGAACCGGTTACGGTTTGGCATTTCCAAGAAACTCAAAATATCTTCAAATGTTTAATAAGAGACTATTAGAATATAGAAACAACGGTAAGAAACTTTCATCTCTGATGTGTAATAATGTGAGAGTAATAAATAATGAAAATTGAGCTTGAAGCGATTAATGTCAAACTTTTTTCCTTCTTTCAGGTGACCTAGAACGTCTGAGGCGATATTGGATGACAGGTACATGCAAGCCTGACAAGGAGGGCCAAAAAACCAGCGATCCTTTAGCCCTCGAACAGTTTCTAAGTGCTTTTTTAATGCTTATGTTTGGGATACTTGTCGCGGCACTACTACTATTTATGGAGCATTTGTATTTTAAATACGTAAGACATCATTTAGCCAAAAGTGACAAAGGGGGCTGTTTCGCTCTACTCAGTCGGGTAAATCATGAAAAAGATGTACTTTCACATATCTTATATTTTTATTATTATTTTACACTCAAGAAACGTCGTTATTTATTTGTTTTTGTTTAATTATTTGAAACAAAAATTCTTATCCAAAAATTTTATCTTTTATTCAATCCTTAAGTTTGTATATTTGCAAAAAAAGTAAAACAGATTAAAAAGAATTAAAAAAAACCTTTTAAGAAGATTTTTTTTTCAAAACGATAGTTTCTCTGAGTGTATATATTCTTGCCGAGTTTAGTACTTGGCACTTTGGTCATTACTTGTACACCACCGCATGTGTATTTTCAGAGCATGGGAAAATCTCTAACTTTCCGTGGAGCCGTTTTTGAAGCGCAAGATGTGCTGCGGCATCATAAATGCCGTGATCCTATTTGTGATACTCATCTGTGGAAAGTGAAACACGAACTCGACATGGCCCACCTTCGAGTAAGACAGCTGGAGAAAGATCTCGAGGCACATGGCATCAAACCCAGTAAAACCAAGTTAGTAAACATTACGACGCGTTTCCCTCTTTACGACTATCTGTTTCATCAATCAAAATTGCACGCAATTTTGTACCAAAAAGATCAATTTTTAATCAACTCGGATGTAAATAATTGTATCTCTCTAAAACTTATCCATTTTTATATTTTCATTAATCTACGCTCGTATACAATTTGCAATTTGGAGCAAGACTAATTATAATTTTCCAGAGTAACAAACAAAATTTTATGCTTCTCTTTGATAATCTACGAACCTTTGACGATGTCACAAATTAAAATCCCCATTGACTGATTTTTCAAAGCACTCACTTTTGTATATTGCAGTAGAAAAGTATCTACAATTTCGCACATCTGGTATAAAACAGTCTATTTACTGCAAAGTATATTATCCTGCATACAGCATGTTTCCTGGCCTTTGTCACCATAATTCTTTCTTTATCTGCAAAATATTATTCATGGTCCGATAACTTTTTTATCGTCCAAACATACTCAAGCCAAATTGCATGTTTCAATTTCTTATACTTCCATCGGTATGAACTTTCCAACTTTTTATCATCCCCAGGACATTAAATTTTGTTTCTACTTAATTTTTTTCAACTGCTTTTCCTTCTGCTTTTTTAATGCCGGGGTAAATTTTCGGAGGGATGGCAAAAATGTGAACCTTGTGTAAGATATCAATGTAAATATAAGCGTACAAGTAGCATTGTAGTTTTTTAAACAGGAGAACCGGAAATCTCGGCTGGTGGCGAGGTTGTTTCCAAAGCCCTAAACATCATCCAACCCTTGAGCCCCTGGAAGTAATGGCCCCTCATCCACTACCACCTTGCTTTGATTCGTAAGTCTCCATTGTGCACCTATGCAAAACGCTATCAACCCAGCCACAAGCGTAGTTTGCATTTATTAATTTTCTTTTTCTTTTCCTCGCCTCCATATATTTGAAAGAACTAATCTCTCCGATATCTGCGTTGTCCAATCTTCGTCCTTTATTTGAAATTCGTCTGTTTGCATGGCACGTTTATTATTGTACTCGAAAAATGTCTTATAATACATTCTTGCAGAACAAAATGAATTTAGAAAAACCAATTTTAAATTCTTGCCCAAACAATTGTCAATCAATTTCTTTTTCGTTCAGATTTTTGGATACGGTGGAAGTTTCACGACCTAGAGATATGACTCGGACACAAATAGCTTGTACAGAATTTTCAGAAACATTTTTACCTACTGAAATTTATAGGTAAATTGTCGAACAAATAATGTTGTAGTTTAAGATTAAACAAACCGAATGGTAATATAAAATCGTCTGTTTACAGAATTTCCGAAGACACATCAGTTAGAACCGAAATCGCTGAGATAGAAACCGTTCTATGATGTAGAAATCAGTTGCCAAATCTTCTACGAGATCGCAAGAAAACTTTTCACGAAGCGACTTCTGAAGAAAACGTCTTCGAATTGCCCCTGAAGTTGAAACTTACAACGATCGCGCAGGTGTATTCACAAATTATCGTCTTTTCGTTACGATATTTTTTGTATTAGGGAGAATGAAAAGTAACTGCGAATAATATTGTTCGCCGTTCATAAAAATAATAATTTGAATCGAACGTTTTTTCGATGCAAATTTGTGACTTTGAAACAATCACTGTAGTTTGATGGATGTACCTGCACAACCTTTAAAAATGAAGTTACCATTCAAAAGGTTTGCTAATTCAATTAAAATAAGTATAACGACGATATTGAATTGAATTTAAAAAAATAAGGGTGCAATTAAAACAGACGGACAATTCAAATTATTCCTGCCTCTGCAACTCAGAATATAGTTTACGGCCCTTGCGCTAATTTAGTCTTCCGTAATCAACGAACTCTTGAACAGAGGGAATAATTTGGAGAGCACACACATGAATCTTATTTTAAACTAACTTCGAGTTGAGAAAAAGAAATCAAATAAAATATCAACCAGTGTTCTTGCACTTTTTATAGACTACTGAAACCCAATTCTAAATTATTTTTTAATTGAGATATTCAAATTTGTCATTCCATTTTTAATTAGATATCTCATAACTTGAGTGATGCAAAAATAAGAAAGTGCGTTTTGGATGAGGATATAAAATTTAAAAAGTTGCATAGCTCCGTACAATATAGTTGTTAAATATATAAAAATGTAAACTCATTAATAAAAACAAAATGAAAACAAGTTTTTATCGACTCAATAATTCAGCAACTGAAGGAAACAAAAATTAAAATTTGGACATTTTATATGTAAATATTTTACCCAAAGCAAATAATAAACAAAGTTCCCACAAAAATGATAAAGATCATTTGAAAACGAAAAAAGGTTTCTCATGCTTATAGCTAGATATCAAATGCAATAGTTAGTATTCAAAATGGTAAATATAAAAATGAACATGAATCGATGTTAATAATATACTTATGGAGATAAAAGAATAAAATCGAAAAAACCCAAATCTAAGAATAAAGTCGTTGAGATGGATAAAGTAAAAAGAAATCGATGGATAAAATTGATGTGTATTATAATAAATCGCATTAAAACTAAAATATATATGTTGGCAGATGTTGATGTACAATGAATCAATACTATATAAATCTATATTATATGTTACATTATGAATATGAAAATATATTTAATATATATGATTAAATTGGAGGTATTAAAAGGAAATGTTAAATTATATCGATATTCACGAATGTCATAGTAAACAACAAAATATTCTAAATAATAAACAATTGTAATTTGAGGACGTAATCTGCTCAACTCGTAGACCGCAAAAACCTAATCATTTTAAAGCGACAAAGTTTCGTCAATATTTCACACTGGATGTGATGAAATTAAACAGGTGACGTTATTTAACTATAAACCTCGAGAATAATTGCCTATCTACGTTAGCTTGTTTTTATGAAAAATTTGATGTTTTTATTTGATTTTTTTATTCGGCGGGGACAATTTTTGTCTAAGTGAAAAAAGTTGCACGAATTAGACAGAAATATTACACCATAGCAAGTCAGGGTGCTTTGAAAGTAATGAACTGATGTTTAATAGTAGATTGTAAATGTCTATTTAAACCCTGCTGTGCTATAAATGTATTAATGTCAAAAAAGCGATATGATAAACAAAAAGGAGGGTGTCATAAAATATGTATAAAACATCGTTACTTTCAAGGCATCTTAAAATTATTCAGAAACTGATGGATATCGAGAAAAATATAAAAAAAAGCTTTTCACATATTAAATTACAATTTGTTAATTAAACTTGGATGCACTTTTTTCACTTAGATTCAATCCTCTATGTTGAGCTTCTGAAGGTAGAATATTAATTTCAATATTTTACAGAGAAAAAGTAAGTTCATTATTAAGCGAAGACAATGTTTGATCATAGTTTTTGGTATCATTTTTTACTTAATTCTCGTTTCAATTTTACGTGACACAATAATGTGATTTTAATTATTCTATTATTCAGAGAAATTAAATATTTGCTCCAGTAGAGTTCGTTTCAGTTCATTTGTTTTATCTCAAATCAAACAAAATAAATGCTCAACATATCAAACAAGTTGTATTAATGAAAAGATTTTAAATTTAAAATGTGTCATTTAAAACATTATTCATCAAAAAGTTATAAACATTTGAGTAGCTGAGTCATGTCTTAATATTTTTTATTTAAACTGTTATTTTTGTGAAATACTGAAAAAAGCAAATTTAGAAGTATGAAGGCACTTTGTTGTTAAACAAAATCAATATTGTTATTGTTATTGTTACAATTAATATTACATTTTAAGGTGTATACTTTGTGCGACAAGAGAAAAAAGATGAAAAACTATGTAATTAAAAGGAACTAGTTGTACAATTCATGTAGAACACAATTACATTTTGAAATTTGATTTTCAAATAAAAAGTAATCTTTAAACAATGCCATAAACATGAGTATTACATTAATACTTATTAAATTTGTGTAAAGTTTATTTTTCTTCATAAACAAAAAAAGTTGTAACAATTTGATTGATAAAATTCATGCATTATAAAAAGAATAGTAGCAACTATAAACAAAGTAAAACATCAAATTTCAGAACTTTTTGAAATGTAAGTTGTGTTCTCTTTACATATAAATATTAATTGTAAGCATTTTTATACTCGTTAAAAGTTAAGTCATTATTGCTAAGTTACGTATTTCATCATTAATTAATTAAGAACACGATATAAGGCATATTGTATGTACATATTAACAAAATCCTACTTGAACGAAAAATGCTTCCATGTCAACTTAATTTATAGATAAAACACATTGTCGTAATTTATATCATAATAAATATCTTTGTAAACTTACATGCGTGAATGTGATATTGTTATATTAAACATCATTGTGATGTATGAACTTGTATATCATTAAATTTTTACAAAACAAAAAAATTAATCTTACAATTTATTATCCAGAGGTAAAAAATGTCTCATCTCACTTGTTTGTTTCATAAATTTTATTTTATCTCAAAACTATTTACTGATGAAATTCAAAAATAAATAAATTATTAAGTTCATAAAAATCGAAGACATTTTTCGAGATCACCAATCATTATCTTCACTCAGGTCATCGTTTTTATCTTTCAATTTTGAAAATAATACATCTCGCACCTTTGGTTTGGGATCTTCCTTTATTTTTGTGGCAACCGCTTGTTCTTGTCCAAGCATCCATTCTAATTCTGAAAAGAAAAACGAACAAACTCATTAATGTAAAAATTCATATAAATATTTAAATATTATATTTTATAATTTACTATAACGAATTTTAGTAAAATGTAAAATCGAATTATTTCTTAAAACCATTACCTGCTTCAGTTAAATTCATTCCCCTCAGTTCTATCGGTCCGATAAACTGTTTCGTCATGTTTCCATTGTTATAAATAAATATTGTAGGGAGGTTGCTATCAGGCCAATTCGGTATACAAGTTGTCGAGACACTTTTCAAAAACTTGGTTGACGGGAACTTTTTTGCTAATGATGTTAAGTGCTGATTTATCAAAGAACACAATGGAATGCTGAAAAAAGAGTTAATTAAAAGTTAATGAATTAATTAAATGTTTATAACCAGTGTAAACTGGAATTTAGCTTTTTTTTTTAATTTCATTTTAATTCGATCGTTTACCCAGGTTTATAAAGGTGCAAAACAACCCAAACTTCCTCGCCAGCATTGTTCACTTCAGCGACGTAATCCTGAGCTGAGATCTCTCTAACGTCCCTAAACCTGGCTTTACAGGCTAACTCCTGCATCTCGGCGATTCTTTTCTGACGATACTCGAGCAATATTTTCTCGTCCTCATCATCCTCCAATTCATCCAACTCGTCTAGGGTTTTGTCCTCTAAGTTATTGCCACCTAAATGAATTGACACGTTTTGTTTCATTCAAACGAATTGAACAAAAAAACCATTTTACCATTGATCGTTTCATTTGATCTCAATATCCTGCAACTTACTCTGCCCAGTTTTTTCTATGACTGTACTTTCCAGGAGGTCTACTATTTGATCTTCCGTGACTTCCTTTTCCTTTGGAGGTATAATTCCTTTTTGTCGGAGTATATCGTTCCATTGAGTATCTTCATTTGGATCTTGCTGTAAAAGTTGATTGAATTTTTTTATAGTAATCCGTTATTTATGGTGATTTTTTTCATCGGTAATGGAAAGTGAAATTAAATTCTTTTTTTTATATTCAAAAATAATTTGAAATTTTAATGAATATCGATTTAATGAATAAATTAACAATAATGAAAGTTCGTCTTTTTTTGGTCTTTAATAAAAAATTGATCAAGAAAATCTGTAAAAATAAGATAAATTATTGTCACAATTGAACCAGGAGCATGAATGAAATATTTCCATTTATAGTAAAGTGTAATGCTTCAATGTATGAGGTCACCAGAAATAACCAATTTATAAAAACGTGACACTTACCATTTTTGTTTATTTTTGGATTCAGTAATTATCAATACTTTTGATTGTTGCAAACGCTGACTTATTTTTTTAATTAATTATTGTTATTTATTTCAAACTGTTGAATTATCTATATAAACACTCACTAATCGCCTATCGTAAAAACACTGAAGGTAATGTGAAAACGTCAGAAATAGAGTGTGAAATGTGAGCGCGTGAGCCATCAAGATTCTCTAAATTGGAAAATATGTCCAGGTGGCGCTGTCTACATCCATCCGCCGGTAAAAAAGAAATTAACTTGCTCATTAATGAATATTAATGAGCAACAAAAATAAACAAATTATATTTTCGTTTCACAAATTTATTAAATTTTTTTGCCAATGTTAAAATCGGTACAATTACATTGTAAAAATATGTACAGTATATACACGCAGGTTCTAAATTATCAATATTAATCTAGAAAGAAAAAAAATTTTTTTTTTAAACAAAGTTTCATTCAACTTTAGAACTTAAACCAGCAAAACTGCATTGATACATCCATCATTCTCTGGATTGTTTGTAACCTGTGCATATTTTCCCCACACGACTTTTCCCGACTGTGTGACGAGACCCAACTCCGAGATATTGACCTCAATGACAGTACCCTTTGTGATGACACCCAAAGATGTGTACATCGGCGAGCTCGGATTCCTTTTCACTCCAATGATCGGCAGACAAAAAGTGGCCTTCAATTCCGGATGGGTGACGTGCGCCTTTTTGAATCTCAGCGCCATGGGTCGTATAAACCTCTCAAATTTGGGCGGTTTTCGTGTGAAATTCTCACCGACGTATGTCACCTTCGTGACCATCCTCTTCCAGGACTTGCGCTTCGACTTCCCTGATTTCAGAACGCGGAACACCTCCGCGTCGGACTGTGCTCGAACTTTTGGAATGGGCACGTCCCATTTACCCGCTTTTTCTTTGCGCTTCTGTTTGATCATATTCGAAAGAACTTTCGCACGCGCCGTCTGCTCACGATCCAAAAGGTACACCGGCAGAGCTCCCTCCGGCGCATCCTTGACTTTTTGCTTGCCGGCCTTCTCTTCGTGCGCCTTAATCTTTTTCTTCATCTGGATCTTCTCATTGCGACGCTGCTTGTTGAAGATCTTCGCTTTGATACCACGCAAGCTGCGTGCCTTCTCGGATAACTTGTGTGGAGCACGGGCTTCGCGTTTTCGTTTACGTTCTTCATAATCCAGACGGCGACCGTACAGCTTACGGTGCCGCTCCATATACTCGTTCTGCGGCATGGCTGCTGAATATTATTCCACTGAAAATATAAACAAACGAACAATAAAAAATGAACCAAAAAGAAAATGAAAAACAAAATTAGGTTAATTTTTTGTTGTTGCAAATGTGCACCCAGATAACCTTTCATTTGTTGCTTAATGTTGATGGTTAGTTGTAATATGACACATCTTACACATGACATCCTAACCTCAAATTGTAAACAATACTGCGTGTGATGTTCTTTGGTAAAAACATTGCGCAATACGTATCAGTTTTAATAAGCTTGTTGGTTTTCGTTTCAATTGTGATGTAAATATTGGAGTACGCATTTGTTTATCAACTTACCTCTTTATTTAACAACAATCCCACGCGCTTATTTGGACAGGTCGAAAACGTGACGAGAGATGAAAAGACACAGAGGGCGCAAGTATCACCTCTTTTTTCAGGGGGGGCATTTAAATTTTAAAAGGGCGCGAAATTTAAAAAAATTGTTTTGTTTTTCAGGCTAGTTAATATCAGCCGATTTACTTGTTTTAGTTGTATGAAACGCAATCATCACTTAAATGTTATTACGCAAGGTAAATCAAACTATCAACAAAAAGGTACAATTTTTTCAGTTCTTCTGTTATTTGTTTTCAATTTAAACAATAAAAATTAATCCGTAACCTAAAACTTTATTTTTCTTCATAAATGCCTGTTTTTGTATAAATATTTATATTTGTTATGAATATTTAATTTTGTAAAAAAACTTCAGATGACGTGAATGCCAACTTTGCACAACCAGAATGTCAATCGATGACAAAAAACTGAGTTGAAAACAAATTACTCTTACATGGCGAACTGCAGTTGTGCAAAAGTGAGTCCCGCCGATTCGCCGGTATTCAAGAGAAAGAAGCCGCCGATCATTTGGGAAGTTGTCCACGGGAGAACCGTCGCAGTGATCCTGGCTGCATTGGACAGCAAACGATTTTTTTTATTGTCAATAGAAGCCATCGCGGAGATGCAAATCCTACAATTTTGTGGCGCATTCAAACCTCTGATCATGAGTTTTGTCAACGCCGCTACAGGACTTTTTGCAGCTTCTCTTGCAACTTATGCTATTTTCAAGTACTGACAATTATTCGAGCAATTTTTTTTTAGAAAGCTAATTTATCAACTAAACATTTATGGATTTGAAAAATAAATAAATAACTGTTATAATTTTTGTTTAACAGACACAAGGTACGACCGTGTTATTCAAAAGTGAAAATATTGTTGCAGTATACGACTCTGATAATCGTTCTCAGTGCTGTACTGAATGTTGTGACCTTGACCTCAATCGGATATCACATAAATGTACAACCAAAGACCATTGCCCGTATCTTCAATGAAACAATGCATCTCTACATTACGAATCACAAGCACAAATACTCGATAGACAGCATACAATTTGAGCTTCAGTGCTGTGGCTATCACGTCTACTCCGATTGGTTCCAATTTGATTGGCAGGTTGACAACACTTTTGTTAACCCTTTTCGTCCTGATGTATCTCTAGGTACATTCAACAATTTTTATTTATTATTAATTGATTTTGTTTATTTTTATTTCATTTCGTAATAATCACCAGATGTGTAAATGTTGCTCATTTATTTTTAAAAATAATAATAAATATTTTTAAAATGAATATTGTAGACTAAAATAATTTTTTATTTTCGCGTGTTTTTTTTTTTCATTTAAATTATCAGAAAATACCAACATCCGGCGTTTACCGTAACTCCTTTGAAGTCCAGAATGAAGAGGGTTAATTAAGTAAATTAAAAATTGCACCGATCAATTTAATTATGATGAAAATTGTTGTCGGTTGCAGAAAGATCCAGAATTGAATTCGAGTTCGGTGACGATGGTTCCGGATCACAATGTGCCGTTCAGTTGCTGCAAATTGCGGACAAATTCATCTTGTTATCATATGCAGATCGAACAAAACAAGTTGGATTCAATCAACATTCTTGGCTGTGCCAATGTTTTGAGCTCAATAATTACAAGGATCATTATTACCGGTTGTGCCATAACCAGTTTGATTCTATGCGCGCAAATTTATTTAATTTACTTGATCAAAAGGGTGAGTAAAATTACATAATTACGTTTTGGATCAGATAATTGCTATGAAACTATGAAACTATAAAAATTTTTTTTTTCAGATCATCTCGAAACCTTTTCCCGAAGAGTGTCCTTCGGAATGCGTCTGTTTGACTGATCGGTATGGAAGAGTGGGACCTCTGCATTCGTCATCTTCGTCTTATCCGTGAGAAAAATTAGAAAAGACAAATTATGCAAAAATTTAGAGTAAAATTAAAACAACCTTTCATTGAAACAGAAACAGTTCGACTACAGAGAGCATATTTAGCGACGCGGACACAGCTTCGGAACAGTTCGGACGTTACGTCTGTTATCCTTCAACGTGTGCCTGTCCGGAAAACTTGGAAGACCGTCCAATTGACTGCCAGGATGGAGCATCGAAAGTTGAAATCCCATAAATATTTCTCCGTTCACAAACATTTTTGTTAGGTCACCATAGTTTTCAGTCTTTGCTTCACAAATATTCTAAACTATGCACAATTCCTCTACGTTCTAAGTCACCATTTCTAAAATTCGGATTAACCTGGTTCAAATATAGAAAACCTTGCAGATGACATAAGAGCGTACATCTCAATGTAAAATACTTTCGAAAAAAAAATCTAATAATGTAACTTTAATTTGAATATAAATAGCTAAGCAATTGGATTTATCGTTCCTCTAAATTCCCATGAGTCTATGAAGACCTTTTTGTTAGCATCAAAATATGATGAATCATAAACAAATTTCCGAGCAAATTTTCCGAGTCAGATAAATTTTGTCCCTCGATTACACGCCGCATTATAAATCTGATTCTTCTCTATTTGTTGTGGGAATGATAAACGGTAACGCTTTATTATGAAAACCCAAACTGATAGAAGATTATTTTATCTGTTCCTTGGTAGTCACAAATGACAAGTGGTTAGTCTCGGTGGTGAATGTAAGATCAAATAAGATATACCATAGGCGTAGGTGGCAGACAAAAATATAATCGTTTTTTCATTTGTCTATTTGCTCTTTCGCAAAAGCCTCGACTATTTGCACGTTCAGTTTCAATCGTCACTGACGTAATTTTTCAGCCAATTTAAATGCAAAACAGAAAGTATTTTTTTTTCTGTTCAATTCTTATTTTGAACGCACACAATTTGTTTGTCTTCACGGCCTTTTTTTAATTTCAGATAAGATTGGATGATGAAAAGTGTATCATTATTCGGGGAGCGGGATCGGGTTTGCCCCCACTTCGGGCGCGCTCGGGAACGTTCGTGGAACGCGCGCAAGCTTCGAACTGAAAGAGGCATTCAGTTGAGATCAGACCTCGACTCCCGTTGGAGAGACTCGACCGAAGAGTTGATTTCGAAGCGTTGGGTACGCGAGTGAAAAGTGTAGCATGAGCCCATCAGTTTTCAATCATACACACCTGTACCATCATCAGACCTGGCTCGTGTCCTACGCTTACAGTTAACGAAACGCCCATCCACCCTCGCGATTCGATGCATCTCTCATGACTGAATATTTCGAGAACTTGTTAGAAGCGATGTCATTTGGTATTTGAGCCTTGGAAAGTGCAAAACAAAACAAAAGATTTACAAACATGATTCGATTTGAACCGAGAGAGATCATTCCCCAGAATGAGTACCCGGACCGCAACCACATCGTGACGTTGTCGCCACCCATCAGCTTCAAAGTTGAGACTCTTTTGAATAGCTGCGAGATGCCGGTGGTGAACCTTCAAAACACTGGTGAGATTTTCATCGTGCCGATGCGTTTTGTGTCGGCGATTTAAAAATAGCGCGCATCTAGCGCCTCCACGCCGACGCGCCAATTTTGAACAAGGCCAGCGAAAGTGCGCCCCGTTTCTTTGTTGAAACTCAGTTAATAACCAATCAAAGCAGTTTTCAATTTTTCAACACGACAGTTTTATTTTATACTTTTGTTCTTTCATTTAATTGTTCAATTGTGACTTCAAATTCGTATCGACTAATTGCTCAAAATTTATTATCATAGATGACACAAGATTTTTCGAAAAGTTCACATGATTTTAATTTCTGAAGAAAATTGATTTTTAAGGCCGCGCGATTCGCTACCTGCGACTCTCTTCCCGAGCATGAGTGACATTTCTCTTTCAAGCGCTCGTAACGTTTCAGTTTGAAAATAAATATCGTACACTTTTTTTCTTCTATCCCCCCTTTTTTGTAGCAGTCTGTTATTGTTATTCGAAAGTCTGCCTTGTTTTCGAAATCATATCAAGCTCATAATTATGTTAACTAAATCAAAACTTTTCATTGATATTCGTTGAAAAAAAGTGGTCGGTTTTCAGTGATTCAGTTCATCCACGATTATTCTTAACTGAGAATGAATTAACATAAATTTGAAACAAGGAAACACTTGAACAAAGAAAAGATTATGTATCTCATTGTGAAAACAATGTTTTCATAGTTGGAAAAATTGGATTTACTTGGGACGCTAAACAAAAAAAAAGTATTTTCGACCTTGAAAATGCAGAATCCCAGGTCAAGTAAGACGTTTGTTTACATTTTCTATACCTGATGTATTTTCACGTCTAGGTACATATCATATAATATTCTACAATTTTAAAATTTAACTATCGTTTGAGTGTCCGTCATAAATGTTTCATTAAAAACTAAGTTAGATAAAAAATAATGTATAAAATAGACAGATTCAGCATTTATGAAATCCATTAATTAAATCTCAATGTAATTTCACGAATGAGTTCTTTATATTGTAATTTGAATCGTATAATTGTTCTTCAAAATTAATTGATAAAGAATATTAACAAGAGTCAAATGTCAGTTTTGTAAGTTTTGGTTCTTAAAAAATCATTAAACACTGACACAAATACCGTTCAAAGTTATTATTAACCACATTCACACCGGAAAAATTATTCAAAAATATTAAATTATTTAATAAATCAATGCATATCAATGTTGTATCAGTTTTTTTTATAATGAAAAACAAATCAGTTTTAAAAAAACTTGAAAATTCTATTTGTTTGATTTTTTCAATAAAATGTTAAATATAGTTTTATACTCTCCTGTCATAAATTATCCGGTTCATTTGAAATTCAATTAATCATTCATGAAAATGAACTTTTTCATATCTCACAGTGTAAGATCGTGTTTTTACAATGACGTAGAAAAACAATCAATAAAAAAGTAATGTTAATTATAATATGTTCGAAGCAAGCAACTTTAAAAATTCGGAATAACATTTTGAAATAAAGATGAACAATGCATTTTTATTGAGTTGTGGAGGTTTGCTTTAAAAAATATCTCGAAAAATATAATGACATGAAAATCAAGAAAAGTTGCGCAAAGTAAGTATGTTAAAATTTAAAATACAACTGATCGTAAATTTTGCCTCAACAAAAATGCATCTCAGTATAACAATAAATAATGAATTAGTGAATATTCATCAATCCGGTTGGATTGAACAACGAATTTGATATCATCGTTATTTAACACTCGCCTGGACATTAGTTCATCATCGCCAACTTGAAAATTCATCGCAGTCAAACAATCAAACGCCTCTCTGAGTTATTAACAAATTAGAATACCGCGCAGTGCAAAGCGACAAAAAAGAAGGTCATAGGAACAAAACGATTTCGTCTTTTCTCTTTCGCAATTATTTAAATGGCCGCTATTGACTGATTGGTAAAAAAATTAATGTTTGGTTCCAGTTTCGCAACTTGTTATTCATACTGTCCATAATGTCTCAAACTCATAACTATTAAGAAAAAAAAATCATTTTACACCTGTCAGTAACTGTAATAATGCAAAGCGAAAGTGCGTGGAAGGAAAAGGGTATTGACAAATGTCATAAATTGTTGTATCAGTCGAATACATAAATTGAAATTTTGTTAAACAAATTTTCCGCATTGATATCACAATTTTCACAATTGTTGAGAAGAAAAATAAATGGCAGAACTTTTAGGAAGGGCCGGATTCGCTTGGCAACAAATGCGATACGTCGGTTGAGGTCAGAGCCCCTCTCACAAAGAGTCCCCCTCCTTCCCAACTCTGGCACACCCTTTGCTATCTACAGGGTGTCTCGCCCAAAGTGCTGTGACACCTGCCTCGTGTCTACAAAAAACAGTCTGGAGCATTCAACTCTCTCGTCTCCCCCCTGCGCACCCCCCGTCTCGTCCTGCGGAACTTGCATTAACTATGCCCTGCTTGTCCAAGGTCTAGAACCAGGGAATATGCTCTTACGTGCCTTCTCATACTACCTCGCACATCCGTGCCGTTAAATTTTTTTCAATTTTTATTTTCACTTGTTTTCATCGCTGTCAGATAACAAGAAAACTTGAAAATCAACTCATCCGTTTATCCACTAACCGAACGATTTATTGAACAATCAAATAGTCAACGTTATAAAGCCATCTTCTCAGATTTTGCAACTCGTTTGAATTAACATATCAGCAGGGCCACGACCTCCAATCAACTCCACCTCATTTTCATTCATGATTACTTCTTGCTTTTTTTTATTCCTCTCAATTTATACAGTTTGCAATTAAACGGTGAAAAGTACAACAAAAATGCGAACGCATAAATGTATACGATAAAGCGTCAACGATGAAATGCTGCTTGCACAAAACGGTCATTCAAGAACGTGCGCTTTTGCTCTTTTCTTTTTGGATCAGCGCACACTACACGCGTCCTAGTTAATAATAATAAATTTTGTGACGTAATACTCATCGTGCGAATATGATTTAAGATATGAGCACACACGTGCTTGGCGTGTCATTGAGCCGCGGATGTAAGATCAGCGCACGCGTCACAAAATGTATCGGGTTTAAATAAATTTTTCAACGAAAAAAAAAAATTTTTCTTATAAAATTGAAAACATTTATTAAATTAGCTCAACTCAAATTTAAATTAACTCAAAACTTAACTCAGGTTTGCATAAATCAGAAGGGTGCATAACTGTGCGACATTAATTGCTGTCATGCAATTTCGAGCACTGTAAAGCAAAATGTAAATCAAAACGAAAAATTTGAACTGACAAAAGTCATTGACGCTGCTTCAGTTTGTGAAAAAAAAGAAGAAAGATTGATAAAAAAAATTATTAGTCAATATATCATTTGGAGATTATATTTTTTATCGCCGTTTCACAATTTTCAAGGTTTTCAATTCGATTTCCGTTCATCTTCGTTTTGTATTTCATCAGGAAGTCAATCTGACAGTTGATTTCAATGAATATTGATTTTATAAAAGTAACTTATCATCGGGAATATTAAAAAGTCAAACTTTTTTTCGGCCAAGAATAGTGAATCTTACAAGGAACAGTTCTCGTGCAAGGTTATCGCTTTGTGATAAAAGTGTCATTCATGCGTTCGCTAAATTTGGTATCAAATCATATACAGTATCGCGAAAAATTAAAAAATATGCCTCTTAATATAGTAAAACTGGTTATCATCCGTTGGAAAAACATTGCAAAATTCGTGGACTTTATTTTCATGTTATCTTTAATTGGTTCTAGCGAAACAGTCAAAGTAGACTTTTTTTATAAAATATTCGTTGCAAACGTTCACGTTTTTTTTATAACTCACTTTTTTTCAAATATAATTAATAATTATGTAAATAATCATCCGACAGAACTATTAAAGAACTGTTTCATGCAATTTGTTGCACGCAAAAATATTTATTCGTCAGAAATGTCAGAATCTGTTTGAAGTTTAACCAATTAATTTTTATTTCCCAACGCAATGTGGCGAATTTCGAAAAATGTTACGCCATTTACAATTCGATGAGACATTCGATTTCAAATTTGTCGAAAAAAAACTTGTATATCTATATTTATGATTACGTCAAGTTGTAAGTTAAGTATCCTCTCTATTTTCAGATGTTCAATCGTTTTGATATTCAGCAAACGTGAACAAAATAATAATTAGAAAGTCAACGTTTCAAAATTTCATTTAAACTTGACATTTTTTACTTATCGCTTAATTTCTTTCTATACTTTTAACATCACTGTTATTTTTCATCTCCGTCTTTAAAATCCAGGTAAACCACCTGATCAAAACCAATCAGAAGATGAATTTAATCTCAACTTCCTCAGTCGTTTTACGTAAACGTTGTTTTCAAAACCATTTATCTTGTGTACACAGTGTTTTATTTTTTGTCTCTCTCTTTCTCACGTTCAAATTATCTATGCCGAAACGATCTCGTTGTTCGATCGAATAAAAATTCGCTCCCGTAATCCGCATGAATATCTTCATTAAACAGCGATAAATAACGATAAAACCAATTCGTCGCGTAGAAAATGAATGAAACATTTTTCTTTCGTTGCCGTCTTCGAGTTGCAGCTGCCCCGGTTTGTTTGTCCGTGTGTATCTTTTATCAAAATCATTTGAGTTGAGCACCAAGACTGGTGATGTAGATAAGAACAAGACACACCGTGAACTTTGTCTGACGGATCTTGATTTGTCGTCCAAAAAATCAAACCCGACCGAACGACGTTTCTTTCTCTCGTTTTCTTTTTTTTTTGTTCACTCTCTGCATTCTGTTCCAACTTATAACTCATCGTTTTGACTTTGACAAGTCTGTCCTGCTAATCTGACGACCGACAACTTAAACCCAGCACGCAGTATGCGTTACGTGCACGATTTTTAAATGCAAGATATTGTTGCTTGGGTGTGTGTCGGTGCACGACTTCCTATACTCCAAAAGTGCTTTGGAATTCCGCATCATTTCAGCGGACATTTGTGGCTCTTTAATCGGTTACCGTTATACCTCTTCGGCGGCTCTTTCGCAACACGCCCATTCAAACATTTGCACCACAAACAAAATGTTGCTTCGTTTGCAAACATTTTGCGTGAAAAACAAACAAACAAATAAAACAAAGTTTGCAATTCAATTTTTTTTGTTGTTCTTCTTCTAGGAACTGCGCGAGTGGCGTTCAAAATAGAAACGTCGTGTGCTTTTGAAATGCTTCTCATGTGGTGCTACGCGTTCGCTGAATTAGTTTCAAATCGGTATGTGTATATATGAGCGACCTCATTCGCCAGAACAGAGCGCGTTATCTTACAACAAAAATGAGAAATGGATATGTCAAGTGTTTCCTTCTGTGTGGGCTCAATTTTTCGTTTCGACGTGGGTACGCACGCATCTAAACAAAAATCGGTCGAACGAAAACCAACGGACACCAAGAGAGTGAAAACTTAACGAAACAAAGGAGAGTAAAAGTTGCGACTTTCGTTTTTGAACGAGACACTTGGAACAAAATATAAAATTTGCCCGCAACGACCAATCGCGAGAGGCAAATTTCATTCGGTCCCGTTACTCGAGTTGTTCTTGCAAGTAACATGCAAGTTCAAAAACATCGCCGATTGTATAACGTGTCACATCAACGTTTCTTTTTTTCCTCCTGTGGATTCTCATCCCGGTCACACGTTTGTTTGTATTGGTTAACCGCTCCGAGTGCGATTGTACACTTGTCCTGTTTTTTTTGTCATAGAACAATTACGTGATAATTAATCTTATGCAACTGATGTTTACAAGAGGAAGTCACTAACTTTGTGGCGACGCGACCATGAAACGTTACATCTTTCAGTTACTGTTTTCAAGTTACGAATGTTTTCACCGTTGAAAAAAAAATGTTGATTGGAATTGACATTCTTAGGGTCAATAAATAATTGAGGATATACAAAATAAATGAAATTTCATGCAGATTGCATTACGTCAGTAGAAAAGAATGGAATTGTAAAACAATAAGTTATTGCTGTAATTAAAAAAAAAAAACTACACTTTCACTCTTGGCATTGTTTAACAAACTTTGTATCAGCAAAATGCGTATTGCAGCTGAAAAAGAAATGTCAGTTATGAGTGAAGTTCAATATTGACGCTACTAAATGACGGGAATGTGTATAACAATTGCGGTTAATGTTATACATTTGTGTATACGTCTAACGCTTAAACTTAGAACACATATTTGCAAAATTAATCGCGATGGAGATTTGTTTACCGAAAAAAAAAATTAATATCTTAAAACATTGATAAGAAGCATTCCAACATTATCATTAGTGAAAAAAAAACGGGAAACGGACAAATAAAAACGTTTAAAAATGACGTTTCTTTCAAGCTGAAATTACACTTTTCATTGTTTATATTTTCTGAAAAACTGGAAATGAGACATTATTTTTTAAACTTTCCAATTATAATATTTCTTTTAAGTTTTATTTTGTTCTTTGATTTATGCAAAATCTGTAATCAATAAGAAAGATTAAAAAAACGGAAAACGTTAATTAACAGCTGCTTTGTTTCTCGGGTAGTTAAAAAAATGATGACTACTTTAACTCAAGGTGCGCATATGATTATAAAATGCCACTTCAATTCCCGCAACCACGTGCCTGGCATGAGGAAAAATCATCATAATTGCGACGTGAGGAGAGAGAATCTGCAAACTTCAAATTCTTCCGCAATTGATTAAGCGTTAAATAATTGAGTCCTCGTTTTGTTAATTCATTTTGTTCTCGTTTGGTTTTCATTAAGTCTTTCATTCGTTTTTGATTTCCAATAAGAATTATCAATTCAATTGATCCGAAGATTAACTGCAAAACATTTTAATCGCAGTATGAAATCTAACACTTTGATATTTTGGATAAAGGTGGTACGAAAGTTCTGCAAATTAGAGAAGTTGGTGTTTTGATAAGAGGAATAAAAAAAAGATAAGGATGTTTTCAAATTTCACATTCGATCGGTTAACATGTGTATTGCTTGCTGATTTAATATTATCAGCTTCTCTGAGATCATTTATTTACATATCAATTCAATTTGAAATACACAGACCGAACTTGATCCTATTTATCCGGACACCCTGTGAATATGTCTGGCCCTACGAAACTCGTCTACGCGGCGTCTAAAATTTTAGAGACGACTGCGCTTCTATATATAATTTGCCCGGCCTCGAAAACTGTTTTGATTAATGAAAGTAAAATACAATATCAACTCGAAATTACCGTCTGGCCTTTTTATTTTTCATGCAATCTTCTTTTTTTATTCATTTTTTGTTTCAACAGAACATCGTATAAAACTTAAAAAAAATAAAATATCAATTTTACAGGTCTCTATAAGATTCCTCGGAACGTCATTCTGAAACAACATGGTATCAAAATGGTGCGAGCACTGTACGAAAAAGGCATCTGCATGCTCGTAAACCATGGCGTCCAATACGACAAGGTACATTCAACGAATATAATTTTATAAATAAATTTCTTTTTTTATTTTCAAGTTCAGTCGGTCTCTTAACATTAATTTTTTGGCCGATTAATTTTTGCAATGAGATTGTTATGCACCGTTAGATTTCGTTACGTGTTCTTAAACTCGCGTAAACACACATTGGCATGAAAGCGACGGTGAAACTTATTCGAGAGATTTCGCCGATATCACGAAGTGCAAGAATGACAAACAGTCTGTACATTTTGTGTTGTTATTATCAGGGCCGTTTCGAATAAACGATACTGGTTTTTTTTTTTTCACTTGTACTTTCCCTCGGTACAAAATGATATTTTCCTATCAATTAAATTTTCCCTAATGTCTATAAAAAATGTTTATCTTATAGTTGGATCATACATTTGTCAAACATTTTTTTAATCACGCATTTGTTTAATCCACCTTTCAATTTATGTTTCAGATCTCAGATGTTTTTAATTGCATGCATGAATACGGCATGATGAACAGGGAAACGCGTGAAAAGTACCTGTGCGACAAATCGGATTGTATATGCGACGGATACATTCTTCATGGGTATGATAGGTATACAATTTAAAAATTGAAATTGAATAACAAATTAATTAACATAAAAAGAAGAAGAAAAACTAATGCTTTGTTCGAATCATTAGGTTCACAAAAACAGAAAAGTGTCAAGAGTTTCGCGAGTCGTACGTTGTGACTGGGAACAAAAGCAAGATACCAGACAAAGACGTGCCAGGATTCGGCCGAGCCATCGAATCCTTGACCGAGGATTTGAAACAAATTTCAAATTATATTTTCAAGGTACTTTTTGCAATCGATTCTTAATGTACAGATACATTTAAGATGTATCAAAAATGTTGTATATTTTTTTTTATTCATTTTCACCTGTCTTTTTATCTAAAAGTATTTTTAAGACTTAATTTTGCATTTTGTTATGCTATCTAAACAAGGAAATATAACGTATAATTTTTAATTTACAGGCTATTGCTGCAGCTTTGGACCTGCCAGTAGATTTTTTTGCATCGAAGCATGTGAATTTGATGACACCCGAAAATGAATCGAGCATCAGACTTGTTTACAGTCCCAAAGAACAAATGCTGAATACCGGTGATGTCCGTTGTCAAGAGCACACCGATTTTAGTACTTTTACTCTCTACATACCTGTATGAAAAGTTTACTTATTTTATAACTTACTTGTAATATTAGAGAAAACAAAATTCTAGATATTAAAAGATATGATTTGATTGCAGGATAGCGAGGGTGGATTGGAAGTTTCGTTAGGTGGAAAACGTTGGATAAGAGTTGGCCATTTTCCGGGGGCGGTGATAATAATGAACGGTGATATAATCCAGGATTGGACGAAAGGCACGCTGCAGGCCGTGCGACACCGAGTGGTCGTACCGGCAATGCGAATGCCTTGTTCAGCTTTGGGCTTCTACGTCTACCCGGACAATGGCGCGGATTTGCAACCCATAGATATCACAATGCCAGAAATTGTCGAACCAACTGTCTACCATCAATCGGTCGAGAAGAACAAAAAGAAAAACGGTTTCATTCGAACCATAAGCCACATTCGAAAACGAATTGTCCAGGCCTATTGTTCATTTTGAAAAAAAAAAAAAAAAAGAAAAGAAACAACGACGGCCAAACAATTTGGTTTGTTAAATTTTGCCATCCGTCCTTCACATTCATCCAAAATCAATTTTCATTCATTTTTTCTCCCCATTCGACTTGTAAATTTATAAACTAGTTATACTGTACAAACGAGAGTTACTGTAAATAATGATGTTTTTTTAAAGTCGAAGTTAAAAAAAGAAAATTGTCAAACAACTTTTTATCGTCAAATCAAATTTGCAAATTGTGATTTAAACTTGACTGATTTATGTGTTATAGTATTACGGATCGATTTTTTTTCTGTTCGGTTGAGATCTCGATGCATCTGCAAACGGGCCGGACCTTTTTTTTTACACAACATTGAAAAAGTTGAAAAAAGCAATAAATTTTTACCTG
Source organism: Trissolcus japonicus (assembly GCA_030522925.1). Lineage (NCBI taxonomy): Eukaryota > Metazoa > Arthropoda > Insecta > Hymenoptera > Scelionidae > Trissolcus > Trissolcus japonicus. The sequence continues at coordinate 87,502 of JAPYZS010000111.1, read as the reverse complement.
ATTTTTAAACAAATCGTTCATTTCTTCCACTGTACATAAAATGTATAACAATTAGATTAGAAACCAGGATTCCATCTCAGTTTCGCACGCTCTTGACGAAGTTGGAAGCACACGATTTTGTCACCACGCTGAAAGGGAATCGTCGAATCATCCAACATCAGTCCACAATCTGTTCCAGCTTTTATGGATGTTACTTCCTGTTTCAAGTTCTTCATAGACTTAAGTTTCCCTTAAAACAATATTTTTTATTACTAAGATATAAGAATTATTTTTTAATTTTAATTTTTTTTTACTATAATACATACCGGTATAAACAACTTCATTGTTTCGAATCAATTTAAAACTTGCATTCTTTTTTAATTCGCCTTTACTGCAAGAACACCCTGCAACTTTGAGTTTCTTCCTTTTGTCGTTGATTTCGAACTCTTGAAGTACATCAGCTTCGCCTATTGATTAGAATGATTAGAATGCCTGTTTTTAAGAGTCTTGAATGAAAAAATTATCTTTATATATTTTTACCCAAAACATCTTCAACTGTAATGGATGGTAATCGTTGAGTAATTTCCTCTTTCAGATCGTCAATCATTTTATAGATGACATTAAAATGTCGAATTTTTATTTTGTCACTGATGTCCTTTTTCAAGTTCCTTGAACCTTTTATATTGAAACAATAAACAATGGCTGAAATAAAAAAAAATTACATTAATATTATTATATATATTAATATATTCATAAGTATTATTATAATTTTCTCTGATAAATAAAGCAAACTTGATTTTTTTTAATATACCATTGAAAATCTCAGCCAATTCAACATCCGTTTCTGTGATCGGCCCAACGTCATAATGAACTATATTAACACGGCATTTCTTATCATCCTTGTAAGATTCCAAGGTATCCAAAATTGCTTCAACAGAACCAGCGACATCAGCCTTGATGATTATATTCAATTTGGGCACTCCGTCATCTGGTTCAGTTTCTTTTTTCTTGGGCTTTTTTAAACGCGCGACTCCCAACTTTCGTTTCATCGCCAAATCCTTCCTGTATTCCTATTGAAATTATTCAAATTTATGAAACCAGTTGATATATTTTCAATAACAAAAATATATGAAATTCTACCTGAAGATGAGTCTCCAGCCTAATCTTGGATGCTTCTTGGTGTTCCAACGCCAGTTGTTCTCTTTTCTCGGCAATTTTCACGTCGACATATCTGTTCGCCATTTTTTCATTGTCCACTTGAAAAACCTCGTCACCAGCATCAGGAAGATCTCGCCATCCAATCACTTGAACTGGATCACACAACGTTGCTTGTTTCACAATGTTACCAGCGTGATCAAACATGGAACGCACCTTTGCATATGCAGTCCCACTCACTAAAATCAAAAGCTAGTTAATAAAATCTTCCGTCCAAGTTCGGAATACTTTTCGTTAATTCCATAATTTAATCCTCCATACCAATATAGTCCCCGCGTTTTAACGCGCCTCGTTTAATCAAAACTGTAGCAAGTCTGCCTCTGCCAGGATCAGTGCTCGATTCGATAACAACGCCCTCTAATTTGCCTTTCGGATCGCCCTTCAGATCCATTATCTCAGCTTGAACGCTGATAGCTTCCATCAAGAGGTCCAAATTAATGTTCTTCAATGCTGAAATATTTACACTTTGTACATCACCTCCAAGGGCCTCGAGATTGATCCCACCTTGCGCCAACATCGTTTGCGTTCGTTTCTGTTGAAAACAATCATGATATTACATTTCCAATCAAAAATTGCATCTCTAACATTCTGTTTGATTAATTTACAATGTCAGCCTCAGGTTTATCAATCTTGTTGATTGCTACAATGATAGGAACGTTTGCTGATCTGGCCATGTTTATGCTTTCGGTTGTTTGTTCCATCACACCGTCATCCGCTGCTACCACAAGTACCACGATGTCTGTCACGTGTGCTCCTCGTAGTCTCATAGAACTGAACGCTGCATGGCCAGGAGTGTCGAGAAATGTTATTCTGTCGCCAGATTTGAGTGTCACTGTTGAAACAAATATTTGAGTAGATATATAATCCCTTTAGAAAAATTCAAAATAAACTTTTCTACAATCAAACATGATGGTTGTTAGGATTGGTATTGAACAAAAATGCATTACCATTAAAGGCACCGATGTGCTGTGTTATACCACCGAATTCTGATGATACAACATTTGTATTCCGCAAGGTGTCCAGTAGAGTGGTTTTGCCATGATCAACATGACCCATCACTGTTACTATAGGTCTTCTTTTTACCAGGACTGAAGGATCCGGCGGAGGACTAGAAGATCCCTCTGATTATTTCTTAAATCCCATTATTATTTATTGGTTCAAAGAGTTTTTTACCTTCTGACATCTAAAGCTTTAGCTTTGTCATCAGCTGAACTTTTTAAAATTTTGTTGGGATTAGCTGTATAATGGGGAGATAAATTAAGAGTCTTCAGACATTGATTGATAACGTTTATATCCTCGAGCACATCGTTGTATGATAAATCGAGACGCGTGCGAATGAATATTGCTTCCATAACATCACTGATATCTCGACCGGTGGATCTTGCTAATTCTTCTACCGTCATACCCTGCCAGACAGTAGCTTTTTGCAAATTCCTCTTTTCTTTCGGCACTACCATTTTGACTTTCTGCAAATGATAAATTTTGAATAAATAAAATATAATCAATGATATATTTTGAATCTGTCAAAGCGTAATTGCAACAATTGCGTTTGTTCGTACTCACTTCTTGCTTTTGTTTCAACAAAATTGTTGTCGAATTGTAACATTGGCATTGTATTTTTGACACCACTGTCATTACTTTACATAATTTCTGTTGGTACTTTAGAACTGCTCCAAATTGTTTGGCAGGTGAACTGAAAAAAAATTAATTTGGAGGTTACTTTTATAAATCTTTCCAACAAAACAATTTCATAGATAGGAATAAATTTTCAGTTGAACCTAAAATTAAATGATAGTATAATATTGCAAAAAAAGAAATTGAAAATAACACATGTCGAGGTACTTACGTTTTTATAAAACATGTTCGAAACAAAATTGCTGCCATTGTCGATGACAAGTTGACAGCAACAATCAGTTAACAAAACTCACACAAAATCATCCATCAAGATCAACAATTATTTACAACAAATCATCTTTTTACAACTTCACGAGTGTTTAAAAAACAAAAACCCTCTTCCAACAATCTCCCAAACATTTTGGGGAGCGTTCGCTGCGCCATCTGCTGGTGAAAGCTCGTATCACGACGTGCTGAACATAACCTCTCCAGTCTTGTAGTTCCTTCAAACTGTCTACTGTCAAAAAAAAACTATCGTCGTCTGTATTTCACCTCGCCTATTTTTTTGCAACAACCTAAACTATGTCAGTTGGATCTCATGAACTCTAACTTCAAAGATCCAAGAAAAATATTTCGGCGTGTATAAAACTTGAAACGCTGCACGATTTCATGCCACCGTAGGTCGTGGCTTGTTTTTGTTCTTTCTATCGTTTGTTTGACATTTTTGGACTCCAGTTTGCGTCGCAAAGGTAATTTCTCTCAGTAATTTGAATATTTAAAAAAAGTCTTTCCATAATTCTGAATTGTGATGTCATTTGGTGTTGAATTTTACCTTCTTTGAATGGCAGAGACAAAGAACATTTAAAATGTTAATATCTCATTTAGCACGTCAATAGTAAATGTAATTTTTTTTCAATCACAGTTCGACAATTTTGAACTTGGGAGGTAAATTGGAGTGAGTTTGTCAGAACCGATTGAAAGCGATTGATGAATGTCTGAGAGTGATTACGACTCAGTAGACGAACACACAAGCCTCATGGACGGTCACGTCGCAGAGGCACGCAATGACGGCCACGGCTTGATGGACCATAGAAAGAGACGGTCCAAAGTTGCCAGCACAATTGAGGTAAATGCCAATGAAATATTTACAAGTCATATAAATTTAATAAATCAAAACAAAACCTCGTTCAAACAACTGGGATGATTTTTAGATGGACAATGGGTCGGTGCCAGAAGTACGTATCGAGTCGGGAGCAGGAGGGTCTGGTTACAGAAGGGGAGGATCAGGCGAACGGGGTAACGACGCGACCCAACAGCAACAAGACGAAGAGGAAGAGGAATTGAAATACGGAGCTGCTCATGTGATTAAATTATTCGCTCCAGTTTCTCTGTGCATGCTCGTAGTCATAGCCACGATACGTTCCATATCGTTTTATACAACCAAGGGAGTATATCTGTTAGTTTCAAAAATAACAAAAATGGTTCAGTCACGAAGCTGAAAGTTGAAGTGCAAACTCTTTGATTGAAAATTTGCTTTTAGAGTATACACACCGTTTCATGAAGAGAGCAATGACACCGGTACGAAAGCTTGGCAAGCAGTCGCCAATTCAGTTATATTGCTCGTACTCATTGTTTTTATGACTGTGATACTTATTGCTCTGTACAAGTACAGATTCTACAAAGTAATACATGGGTGGCTCATAATAAGCTCTTTGATGTTGCTTTTCCTCTTCTCTATATTGTACTTCGAGTAAGTAATTTGATAATCGTTGATTCAACATTTTGTTCTCTTACATTTTAATTAATTATTAATTGATTATTTCTTTTATTTTAAGGGAGGTATTGAAAGCATACAACATTCCAATGGATATCATAACGTTAACGTTATTTTTATGGAACTTTGGAGTAGTGGGAATGATTTGCATCCATTGGCAAGGTCCTTTGGCTCTCCAGCAGGCTTATCTCATAATGATCGCTGCTCTCATGGCTCTTGTGTTTATCAAATTTTTACCTGAATGGACAGCGTGGGTGGTGCTGGCCGTCATCAGTATCTGGGGTAGAATAAAATATCAATAAAATTTTCTAGCGCGATGGTACGGTTAAGTTCATTACTCAAGTTTTAACGGATTTTCAGATTTGGTAGCAGTTCTTACTCCGCACGGTCCACTCAGAATGCTAGTAGAGACTGCTCAAGAACGCAATGAGCCAATTTTCCCTGCTCTCATCTACTCCTCGACTATCCTGTATACGTTTACCTTGAATTTTGCCGGTTACGTTGAAGGCGACCCCGGCACGGCTGAAAACGCCTCCTCAGAACAAGCCCAGGCACAAAGTCCGAGCAACGCTCCGTCCGACTCTGAGAATGCTGGATTTACCACCGAGTGGGCTAACACAACTGGTAAACATATTGAAACGACAATGACCAGTTGTTTCGTCTTTTAAATGATGATTTTACTTTAATTAATTTTATTGTTGTTTTTTTTTCAGCCGAAAGAAGTTTACAAAGGGCCAACCAAGTTCGGGAAAATTCGTCGGCACCTCCGAGGCCGCAGCCTGAGGCGCGAGTTGCTCCACCACGTCAGACTCAGGTGATAGAAGAGGAACGCGGAGTCAAACTCGGTCTTGGGGACTTTATCTTTTACAGTGTTTTGGTTGGCAAAGCATCGAGCTATGGTGATTGGAATACTACGATAGCTTGTTTTGTAGCAATTTTAATTGTAAGTTAAAACGTGAACACAAGTACTATTTTCATTGAAATTTTCAATTTGAATGATTTGATTAATTGATTTAATTTTTTTGTTTTCAGGGTCTTTGTCTTACTTTATTGTTATTGGCGCTATTCAGAAAGGCTCTTCCAGCACTACCCATCTCAATTACTTTTGGTTTGATATTTTACTTTGCAACCAGAGCTGTAGTTTCGCCTTACGCTTACAAATTATCCAGTGAACAAGTATTTATTTAATCAACAATCAAGAGGTCATTGAGACTAAAGCCACTCTTTCCTAAGACTTACTAAATAAACTACTATTTAATTTATTTTATTTGTGCGTTAAAATCAAGTGAGCGAAAAAAAGATGATCCTTTTTTTTATGAATCGGACCAGCAAGTTCGTGAAAACGAATGTTAACACTGACAGATTCTAGCTGCGTGAGTGAATACAAAATGATCACATTATTCACTGTTCGCATTTGTTTTTAAATCTGTAGATATTCTATTACTCGATATTTCTTTATAGTTTAATCGCATTATCGACTTTCTAATCCCATTAATGATATTAAACAAAAAAGAGACAATTGTAAATAACTTTTGTAAACGTGATCGAATTACATGAATTATATACAAATCAACCAGATGGATTTTTTGGTCATTCGAATACGAACATTTTTTATTGTTTCACCATACATTGAATAAATATAATTGCGTTTTCTGCAGCTTTCTCTCTTTTTTCTTATAGAGATAAAACTTTGATTACACTGGTAATTATTAAATTAACACTTTTATGTCGATAAGTGAAAGTTTTGCCGCATAAAACTTTTAAAATTCTAAAAGCAAAGCGTTCACTTTTCAAGTATTTGATATACTTTTCATATCAGAGATATGCGATTTCATTTTTCATAGCACAATTCACAATTGTTTTACAAGACTAGTATAAATGCAACAACAGTTGTAATGATTACAATTCCACCAACGTTTTTTTCATGGAAAAAAAATCTATGCAATGTAGAACGGTAAAAATTTTTTCTTATAAAATCAACAGTCGCAAGATAAAAATCATTATTTACAAGAAAATTGTGATATTTACATTGATGATATGTCTTGTAAAAAAATCACAACTTGAATAACATTTTATAAAGGTTAATCATTTAAATGTAATGAATAAAATTTGTAACTTAATAATTACAACTAGCAACTTGATAATTTGTATAAAATATTTTCAGATTCAGAATTTCAACTTAACTCATGACATTCATGTTACAAATTGATGTCAGATAAGTCCAATTCAAGTAGCATCATTTCAATGATATAAATATTCTATGATAAATGCAAGTACACTTACGCTAAGTAATAAATAATAATCATTTCCTATGCGCCGATTTGTTTCTAATTTCCTAACGTAATATTATAAAAAACATAATAGCTAGAACGTCTTGATGGAAAAATAAATGCAGTTTTTTCTGCTATCAGACAATACAGTTTGTCATTTTGTAATATATGTTGAATTCATTATATTTTTGCACGATCGTGAAAAATGTTTCCATCCATGTCTTATATTAATGCTCAAAAATGAGATTCGGATGAGATTCTAACGTTAAGTCTCATTATATCTTAAGTTGGAAATAAATTATCACATAAAACGTTTGAACCAGTCGTAAACAAATATTTCTGGTTTCGTGTATTTTGCGGTTTAACTCGTGCCATATTTGCTGCTCTCGAAGAAACCGCGTCTAAAAAACGGGCTGAACTCGATAAGGGACTGTTTATCGATATTAGCCAAGTTACCATCAAACTTGTACAACGGTTTACAAGATGGCAATTTTGAACAAGTTAAGATGATCTTACGCAAATAATCTTCTAAGCCTTCTCGTCTCATATTAGCTTCCAAGTCACAGAGAGCGAAAAATTTCCTCCTGGGAAAAGGTATGAATGACACCTAAAAAATAAAAGTTAAAGTCGTAAAGATGATTTTCAACGTATTAATGGAGATAATTTTTTTTTTTTTTTTCTACAAAAATGAAAATTACTTTTCGTCCATATTGTTTAATCATCAACATATAAAATTCCCTGAATCTTCTATATCTTCGCAGAAGAGTCCAGCTGTCATCCTGTGTGATTACACGGACTTCATACTCGTAATGGCGCGAAGGTCCTGCTCCCCTCACGAGAAACGACGGGACGCTTATAATCACATTTACGACACTCTCGCTGTCAGCGTCATTTGCGATCAGTGACGGCAGGGACCGAGTTAAGGTCAAGGCGTACGGACTGGTCAATCGGTCTGACCTATTTTGGCTCTGCAAACAACAAAAACAATTTGATCTAGGGTTGCAGTGATTCAAATCAACGATTTCAATCGCGATTGAGATCAAATGATTTTTTTATAATTCAACAATTTAAAACAACAAACAAATTACACATTTTTAATTTGTAACTTGATTATTTTTGTCAAACTTATTTTAATTTTACTTTTAGTCTTACTCTAAAACTTCAATCAGTATTCTAATGTTACGGTAAGAATTTTTACCGTTAAATGAACCGAGGAGTATCCCCTCGAAACGCGTCTGAGAGGCGCCTCGCTCTCCACCTCAGAATCGGACCGTTCGCTTTTCAGAGCGAGCTTCTGATTCTTCTTCTGATGTTCGAGCAAAGCAATCTCAAGTTCTATCTGCTGTTTCTGCAGTTCCTGCAAGGCCACGATCTGTTTATTAAGCTCCTGCTTGCACGGCGAGTTGTCATCGAGACACTTCATCACCATCATTCTCTGTCGTGCAATTCTTTGGTACATGTTTTGCATCGCCTTGCTTTCCTGCAGCACCGTCTCCTCGTTGCTCAGACTGTCTGAATTTCTCGAACTCTTATCCTCCTCGAGGCCGGTGAACATCGACATCTCATCCGTGGAGGTACGAAAATCGTCGTCCTCCTTTTCCTTGTACTCCATGACCCGTTTCTCCTTCTCGTTGGACTCGTTTTTCGAATTCGGTCCGTTTTCGCTAGGAAAACGCATCATTTCGGGCGAATCCGCGGCTGCCGTGTGGAACGTCTCTGCGGTTTCCAGGGAGTTTGGCACGTTTGAATAAGGTAGACTCAGCGCTGCAGCGATGTTGAGCTTCCTCGTCGGCAAAATTGCCTCGCTGCTTGTGGTCACATCCTCGCTGCTCATGGTGTAATCGTCGCTCGAGGCTGGCAAAGCCCGACGCAAATTCAGAGTTAGGCTCTTCTTACGACGCACTATCTCTTCTATCTGAGCGTCGGATCTTTTCGATAGGAGGAGACGTTTATCCAGAAGCCGGTCTTTCTTCTCCTGCAATACATACAACGTCTTAATTACATGTCTATCAAGCTTCAAACGAATCTAATCGATTGAAACAAGTGGTTCAATTATAGCGTGGAATTATTCATCATGTGAGTGAATCATAAGTGAAAGTATTTCAGTCGCGGCGGCTTAGTTCTACTGTTATTTTAGTAACGAAAATCCGGTAGCGTGGCCGAGCGGTCTAAGGCGCTGGTTTAAGGCACCAGTCTCTTCGGAGGCGTGGGTTCGAATCCCACCGCTGCCAATTTTTTTTATTTAAAATTTATCATCTGTGAAAAATTGTTATTTAATTTTTTGATAAATGAAAAACAACGGGTTGTTGTAATTCTTTGGAAGGTAGCGTGGCCGAGTGGTCTAAGGCGCTGGTTTTAGGCACCAGTCTCTACGGAGGCGTGGGTTCGAACCCCACCGCTGCCATTTTTTTAATTCAGTCAACTTTTTGGATTTTTTATGTAGCTTATTAAAATTTAATTTTTAATGTATTTTCTTCCACTTAATTGAATTCCTGTTTCACATATTACTGTTCAGAAAATCAAAAATATATAATTCAACAAAAATTATTGAATAAACAATTTTGTGAAAAAAAAAAACAAAAAGATTTTTTTAATAAAAAAGAAGATGATATTCCACGAGCTTGAAATCAAGCCTGAGAAAAAAGCTGAATCTTTTTGACTTACATTCAATTCAGTGACAATTTTTTTCTGTTCCTCTTCCAATTCCAGCAGTTGCTTATCCACGTTATCAACTTTGCTCTTGTGTTCATTTAGTTTATGAACTTCTTTTCGGACCGACTCATCCGTCTCCAACTGTTCAGAAATAATTGAATTAATTCTGCAATTTTCAATTCAGTCGCAACGTCAAGGAGAATTATTTTTGCAAATTTTTACAACTTACAAATTGAATGGCGTATTGATATTCGCGCGTCAACTTTTTGGGAGCTTTTTCATTGTTGTTCGGTCGTGTTTCTGAGTTGGGTTCGCTGCCAGTTTCATCGTCCGTCTGCAAACACCGTTTTCATACTCATAACAATATTTTACAATGTTAACAATTTTTGACACAAGAATAATTGATAATTTCTAAAGATCAAATCCAGAAAGATGCTTGAGGCTAAATAATTTGTTTTAAACAAAACGATACAAAAGCGCTTTACCTTTTCCTTCTGTTGGCTGTCTTCTTCTAGCTTCTGACTGTTTTTGAATTCTAGATATTTCCGGGACCTGGTTTCCCACACATTTCGCAGACCTTCGATATTCCTACGTGCATTTTTTACCTAGCAGATACACCGATGCGTTAAATCAAAAAAACGTGATCAAACAAAAATCACAAGAATCAGACAGTACTGGAACTGAATAACATTATTTGATACAAACTGATACGGAAACCGAACATAAAAAAATTGAAACCAATTGAATACGAGGTCACTGAATGCAGAAACAAAACTAATTTAAAATGAAAAATTCATGCTGTGGTGGGTTAAAATTAATGAGTGTTAAAACAAGCACCGTAGGACACACCGTCTTACCTTTCATTTCTATTTAAATCGCAGCCGTCATAAGTTTTGTCCACAGTTAAGATAAAAATGTTATTCTGACTGGGTTTGTTAATTGAAAAGTCAATTATGTTTTCGTTCAAACGAAATGAATAAGTTAAAAAAAAGGGGGGAAACAGTTAATCTAAGTGATTATGTAAATAAAAGTTACAACAAAATTATAGAAAAAGACCGACTTCTTTGTCACAAAAATTTTATTGCTCAACAATGTATATATAAATATTAACATTTCTCTCGCATAACAAACCCATAGGCTACATTAACGTGTACCATCTATATACATGATAACTTGTACACAGTCACAGCAATACATTAACATTCCATTACGAACATGTCGCCGTCCGATATTATAATCATTTTGTTTAGCACGTTTTGATCTCGCTCACACAATCTAATGACTTTTGGTGAAATGCAACTTGGGCTGTGTCCTTTGTTCATTCTACTATAGGCACTCTCAGAATTTGTATTGTTCGGATCGTTGATAAAAATTGTACAATTCTGCGTTAAAATCGTTATAAATCTGCGATCCTATTTCATAAGTGCCGTTAGTCGTGTATGAGTATTAAAAAATGCGAGTAAGTTTCTAGATAAATATTTCATTACAAAGAGTTAATTTAAATATCAATTTGTACAATTGATTGATAGATCTCCACGATTGCGCAATTCGTTGTCGTACACTGGATGGGAATTATGAATTCAAAGTTGGACGGGCGATGAATATTTGCAATCGAACTTTGTTATTACAATAACAATAAATATAACGTAATCTTAGTATACCTAATATGTATATAATTCTAAAAATATAAATATTTCTTTTTTGACAATCCACTTTGTGTTAAAACTTGAACAATTTGTGAACATTTTCACAAGCGCGTGATTATCAAAAGTCATCATGGAATGATTTTATAACAATTAAAAGAGTCAACAAATCAACAAATAGACTTCAACTTAACGACCTAAAGCGTACAAATATTCATCTGCAAAAATATGCATTGTAAAGAATGCATAGAAAAAAAACCGTTTGTTATCCGCCATACGACAAGCTAAAAGGCAAATCGAGTTGCGTTTCGCGTTAGTTGTCACATGTCGAGGGGACAGACGTGCGAATAAATGATTATATTGCCGGAGAGACATATGAGAACCCCAAGTGCAATAAGAATCAAGTAAAACTGATACTTGACCGTGATTATGTCTAAATCCGGCGTCGTCGGATCCGAGTCACTTACTTGAGTCATCTCGTCGCGGCGTTCTTGCTCGAGTAAGTAACGCTGGGCGCGCAGCTCTCGCTGTCGCCTTTCAAGTGCGGCGATCCCCTCGGCCCACTCTCGCCACTGCGCTCCCCATTCGCGCTCCAATTCACGCTGCGCTTCTTCCAGGGCTTCTCGACGCTGTGTCCACCTTTCTTCCCTTTCCTGTTGTTCTTTCTACAAAAAAATAACACATACATTCAATGAACTATGAATCCCAAAGTGTCACAACTTCATAAATTAATTTGCTTTACTTTGAAGTCTTCCTTTTCTTTGATCAGAGCAGCCTTTTGTATCTCCAACTGTTCAAGCGCGGTCAAATCCTCGGTGCAATTCAACAGGTTGTCGCTGGAGGATGAGACATGAAGGTCAGAAACACTCCAACTCAAAAGGGAGAGCCTGGAAATATTGGCAACGGTAGACTGTAGGTTGCCATTGCTTAGTCCACCTTCTTTTCTGAGTTTGGCCGCCTCTGCTGGGTCATTGTATCGGAACATGTTGTTGCGCCCGAGAATAATTATGCAGCCCTGTGACAACCTCGTTGGTTTGTCTACTTGGGCGGTATTGATCCAACAGTGAGACGAAAGCGGATGTAACGTTACTACGCCGTTTATCAGCTCCAGTATACAGTGTTCTGCCTCCACATCTACGCCATTCAGTACAATATCCTACAATTAAACAAAATTGTCAAACGATGATTTAAATTTCACTTAACGAATTGGTTTATTCGATTTCGGTTATACAAACCTGAGGACAGCTAGCATCCTCAGTTCCAACCAAAGTTTTGCCTTCCTTCAAATGGTAGAGGGTAACACCAGTACTGAGAAGGTCATCGTCTATGCCAACGAGGTGCGGCATTTCTGAGTCAAGCACCACTCCAACGCCGCTTTTTCGAAGTCCGAGCGCACGCTGCTCTTGCAGGATCTTCTGTGTTTCGCGCCACTTCTCCGCCCATTCCTCCGTCAGTACCTTCTCTTGCTCTTGCTTTTCGTGGATCTGTGCCAACAGCACCTGCGGCGGTCTCTCGACGCTCTATATAAAACAGAAGACTTCTTTATCATCTACAATACACTTTGCAAACAAATCAAACGGTTAAAAGCGATGCTTACAATGTCTTTTCCGATGAGTGATTTCAGTTTCAGTATCTCTTCTCGAAGCTCTCTTATGAGTTTAACATTAGGATCTTCGTTGATGGTTGGTTTGTTGATGATGTTCTTAGCCCGGTTAGCGTACCGAAGGGTACTCAGAGTTTCGCCGTAGTTACAGTCCGCTGGGCTGATTGCAGCGATCATAATAGTCTTTGAATTTCCCCCAAGCGAATCTTTAAGGAGCCACGTGAGAACGCTGTCACGATAAGGTATAAAAACGTTGCGCTTAGAGGAATTCGAATCTGATGACGAACTCACTTCCGCCAAGGCTGATATCACAGAACCGAGGGTCACTAAAGATTTGTTTATATGCGCTCCCTCTTTTAACCTTTGACCTGTCGCGCCGCTTGCATCCGCACGTTCACTGAAAAAAATGGTGGTCAAAATTTTTATTTCAAATAATACATCAACTAAAACTTAAATTATCTTGTTTTCTATTTGTCTTGTACCTTCCTGCCAAATCGACAAGATGCACTTTTGAAACAGTTTCCGAAGGCATGTTTCCTTCAGAAAATCCAGCCTGTACAAATGTTATTGTAAATATCGCGTGACTTCTACTGCTCACGTCATTCATATTTGTACTCGCAGTCGTTCTGTGCGTATTGCCTCTGATCATACATTCCTAAACAGAAAACAATTTAAAATGAAATATTTAATAAACTCAATTGTGTGTGGTACATATTTTTGTACACCAAGGCTCATGATTATAAAAGTTAATTGGCACGTCCGATGTAGAGCGGGACAGTTATTTTTGCTAGGCTTTTTGAGTTCACAAATATTATGATTGGTGGACTCGTACCACGCCATGCTAATTCCGCGTCTCCGCTTTTAGTTTCCGTCTAATTAATTTGTGTCATCACCATGTTATAAATCACATTACAATTTCATTGCAAAATGAGAGATAATCTTGTAACTGAACGTTTTGTAAGGCTCACAGTTTTGTTCATTTAAATTCGTAACAGTAATATTAGAATTTAGATTTCCGGTTTCCATAAACAAGCGGATGTAAATCTGTCATGGAAAAAACAAATTTGCCACGGTCTAGAAATGAAATTTAGTTTTGCATCATTTGACTCATTGATATTTCAACTTTCAGTGTCACCGAACAAGTTATAAGCACGAGGAATTTTCAGCTCAATAAATTATCGTTTTTCAATAAATTTCATTGCCAATTGACCGTGAATAATCTGATAAGCGCTCAACTAATGTCGAGTGCATAAAAATCGTCATATTTCATGCCTCATTTCTTTCGAATTCAATTGTTTAGTCACCTGAATATCTGTGTAATCATAGACAAGGTGGCTAGATAAGTCCTGCACGTAAGGTCCGCGTTTTGGATGTTCTCGGACCCTAAGCGAGTGACTACTCTGCGTTTGATCTGGCCTCAACAGGTCTCTCACTCGTTCATTATGAATTTCCAAAAAAGACACTTCGGTCCGATAAGATGCTCCACTTTCCTTTCCCGCGGCCATTCGAGCAAATAACGTTTTACATATTCGCGGTATGAGTCCTTGCGCTTCCTAAAAACATATTTCAACTATCAATAAAATCCAAATTAAATAAACAAAATTCTGTTATTATTAACAAAAATTATTATTTGACTCCAATAAAATTGAATCTACAAATGAGTTAATTTGAAGAGGATGGGAAAAAAATTACCGGTGATCCCATCATCGTGAAGGTCTTGCCGGATCCCGTCTGTCCGTATGCAAAAACACAGGCATTGTAACCCTCAAAGGCACTTTCTATAACTTCCGTACCTAGATCATAAAAAACCTGCGAACGAAAACAATAAAAGAAATGTCATTTGATTTCAAAAAGTCGGTGTGCGAGCTCAGAACCAATGGCTAGACGTGAGTTGAAAAGAGGCTATATAGCACGACTCGGTGGCATGCGGAAATTAACAGGCCTTATCGCGGCGGAGCGACGATTGAATGGCACACCATATTTGAAGTGCACACGTGAACGAGCCAGACGTCAGACAATCATTCTAGCCATTGCCAAATGCCGTCGGACCGTTTTAACTTGAATCCAATTAGTCCAAGCATTGATCTGAATTTTTAAACTTTTCTTTTTCGTTCCGTTTATTCACCTCTTCCTGAGCAGCGTAATTTTTGTCGTCTGCGTCAAAAGACCAGTACGAGTGGTCGAACGTAAAATCCTTGTATTTCTCTCGGTCGGAATCTCTGCAGCCGCTGGGGGACTGGAACAAAAAGTGAAATTGTAAATTTAAAAAAGAAAATTGGTCACAAACAAAGAACGAGCAATGAAAAAGAGAAAAGAAGGAAAAAAAACTGGAGCGTACAATTTTTAGTTGCTTAAGAAGAATATCATTTGAATAACATGATTCAGATAAGATTACAACCTGCAATTCAATATTATCCATGGAATTCAAATCATGATTTTTATTTCATTTTTATTACTGGATACTGGAAATGAGTAAATAACGTGGTAAATAACATGGCATTGTAATAATGCAGTGAAATAATCTGTAACAGGTAACATTTTCCAGAAAAAGAAGTTTCTATTGTTTTTTATTTAACTCTTGAAATTTCGTTTATTCAATTTAAAATCAATTATAAAATACAAAATTAATCAATTTTACATTTTTATTTGAAAGGAAAGAAAATTAGAAAAAGAAAAAAGTTTAAAAAATCATGTTAGAATAAGAATAGTGTGAATCGAAAAAAAAAATGTTATTTGCATTCATCGACAAGCTCATTTGTACGTGCGCCTTGTGCGATGCAACAGCCTCTTAGCCATAATAGGAAACGTAAGCAGCTGAACAAAAAAAGTACCGCTAGTTTAATTAAAGGGGTTCATACAGTACATAAATCCACAATTAAGCAATCATGAATTGAAAGGTGAAATATATACTGAATCGCAAAACGATAGTGGGAAATGAAATTACAAAAGTTTACCGATATCAACTGGTAAGAGAGTGTTTAAGAAACTTTTAGCAACTGACTAAACAACATTTCATCAATTGCAATATTCAGTGTTGTTTTCAATTATAATCTACAAACTCGACGCACCAAAATCGGTTATCTCAATCTGGGTCATCTGCCACAAGACACCTTGCTAGAATTATGACAACTAATCAAGCGTGATTACCGTAATCGTGCTTGACGCGATTGCATTATACTTTATTATTGTCCAAATTATTATTATTATTGTAAAACATTTTTTCCTACAAACTGATATTTCACTTCAATGTAAAGTGAGTTACAAAGTTACAAAGATTATTCAATTAATTGTCTTACTCAATTTGACGAAAATCTTCGTCTTCAAAAATCAAAACGAAAATCTTCAAAAAAATGAATTGAACTGAAATTAAAAATACGAAGAAAGATCAATTTTTTTAAAATAAATTTGTATTTTTATTCTGTTTATTTATTTTTGTTTTTTTTGTCAAATAATTTTGATTTATTTGTGCTCATAAACAAACAAAAAAAGTCTCGTATAATGGCGTTATACTTGTGTGCAACTGCTCGAAAATCAAGTTACAACCTTTGTTGGCGAAAAGGCAAATAACTTGACCAAACTTTCCCTCGTGATTATTTAAGAACCTGCATTCACCGTGAAAACAGTGTCATAAATATAAAGGAAACAAAAGCAGCTGAAAATCAGTCGCTAGCGGAACTCGCTCGAAAAAGAGCGTATGAAAACAAAACCAAAAGTGCACCTTGCGCGGTGAAAGTGTTTTTCCAAAATGAAATAATAAACCCATGCGAACCCAATATCCGGGTCGATTATACCGTAGGAGTTAATTTTAACACGTTACGCAGGCAATCAAGATTACTGGAGTAATGAAATAATCGATGTAACCCTTAAAATTCAGCAACCGTGGGTGCTAACTTATACGTCAATATGCCTTATGTAACGCCATATCAAAAACTTTCAACATTTACCGTGTCAACTTTTGTGTTATAAATCCTGGTCCTTTTGCCGTCCATCTGAACTATCAGTTTTGCATTCATGTCCAGCTCTCTGAAAGATACGGATAAGATTCATTGTTTTTTTTTGCTTGCAAAGTGATGTCATTGAGTTTGAACAATCAAACTGAATTCATTTTGCAAAATCATCTCCATTTAAAGAGAGACGCAAAAACAAATGTTTGCGTCTGTTTTGGAGGTGCAATAATTGATTGGTAATTGAGGTTAGGTGAGGGAGAGGTACCTTTTGTTGAAGGGTCGAACCCTGACAGCAACCTTCACCGACGCCATGGCTGCTGATTGCGCATGGACGTCCGATTATTTTTATTGTTATGATTATTGTCGGCCGTTTTCAGTCGTGGATTTTGACGCGAACTCACGACGTTATCGTTGACAGCGTGGGCGGAGTCCGACAGCATGAACCAGCAGCATCACATCGCCGACGAACCGAACTATCATGTCGCGCACCGTTTCACACATCATTCGCCAGCTGCTGCCTCGACGGGCGCACAATCGCGACTGACGCGGCGCGAACAGTCGGGGGCGCACGCGCTCTCTCACCGGCGATTTTCGAGGATGCGTGAAAACACACAAACCGTTTGGCACGCGCGCGCGACCTTACTTAATTTGTTGCACTTCATTTGTCCCTCAATTTTTTAGGGTAATTTTTTGTTTCGATTGTTGAAAATTGATTGTTTATTCGGTTCGATTGTTTGAGTACAAATCAGAAGTGTAAATAAACAAAACTGACGTATTGTCCGCGAACTGTCATTTCTGATTTAAAATCAAAATTTAAATAAAATGACAGACTAAAAGTTAAAAACGTTTAATCGTCAAAATTTCAAATATGGTTAACAATCATTTTTATTTTTGTTATTATTTTGCTTATTAATGTCGGCTTTTTGTTTCACATAAATTATTTTGTTTGCAACATTTTGTTTACATGATATTTTGTTAGTACCTCAGCAACTTTTCTATTTATATCTTATGGTTTTGTAAAAGTAATAACATTATTTGAGCAGCTTTCCTCAATATTGAAAATTCTTTTCTTGGTCGTAGGATGTAGATTTCATTTCAACTTTTTTTTCATGAGGTCTACGCACGTACGTCAAGGGGATTTGGCGCAAGTACATATGTATACGCTCAATAAACAGGTTCTTTATTCAGATTCATATTGTATAGTGAGCGGCGCCAGCTGAGCGGGATTAGCAACACCCACCCACACAAGAGAGAAAAGAACAAAAAAAATGTGCCCATGCGGTTTTGTGCAGCTCGCAATCGTGGTTTCATCAATACCTCATCGCGCCTTTGACATATCTTCTATTACTGACGATGATGCACGTCTCTTGTCCTCAAACAATGTTTTTTTCGCTGCGTAACTCGACACTATTTGTCATTCAAACTAATTTCATTGATTGTATTTTTTTTATTGCCTTTTTATGTTTATATATACATGGTTTTAAATTTTATTTCTATTCATTCCCATTGTTTGTTTTTTAGTCTTCGAGGGTGTCATTTCGGAGCAACGCCGGAAACTCGAATCCTGTGACAGATTACAGCTAGTTGTAAACGATATATGCACCGCAAGTAATTTACGGTACTTGTTGTATTTTACTGGTCAAGACGTTTGCTGTATTTATATAACAAATATTACCTTAATGAAATGATTTTTCCAATTTTTACAAGAGATAAATAAAATATTTTATCCTTTAATAAGAAAAATTTAGAGATCAAAAACTTGGACTGTATCATAATCTGCATATATGAAAATGACAATATTAGTAGGTAATAAAATATTTTTATCATTTTTCTATCTTTATTTAATGTTTTAATATTATTTTTTAATCAGGAAACGTTGAGACAACATCGCCAGAGGAGCATTGAACATTGTAACGTATACAATCCATCAAAATGGTAGCATAAATTTAATTGTGACATTCAATCACTGTTATATATATATATTTTTCATACACTTTTACAACCGACGATTATAAAAAAATGTATCGTGTGACACTCTGGATTATAAAGGGATTTGCTAAATGTTTCAATTTGAGATCTGATTGATCGGTAAGCGTTTATCTGCAGGATATTTAATATGTGCTTCAGATGCTAAAGTATTATTTATAGAACTTTATATAGTTATTATTTATACTGTTTGCTTGTTGGATTTAATAATAAATCATGAAATTGATATTCGATGATTATAATATGGATGTATGAATACGAAATATCTAAATCGAGCAGGTCTCTCATCTAAGTTATAATTGGGAATCATAAAAAGTAGCCTGAAAAGGTGTCACGCGCGGAATTAAGAGGAAAACCTTGAAATAAGCAAAGTTATATGATCCAAACGCGCAATCAAGGCATGCACTGATTCATGGTTTATGGGTTTGACGCCACCGCACACATTCTTCGAACTACACAATACGTTTTACGCAAATGAGCCGAAATAATTTTTTGATTCTACATGCTAGAACAATTTCAGTTCAAATTTTTTTAGATTAAATAATTAATTTATATTTACAAAGTAAAAATGTATGAAAATAATATTATATTTGAGGATAAAAAATATTTACCAATTAATTTTGTTTTAATGATAAGAAAGTACGGTTTAACTTTGTATGTGACTGAGGAAAATTAATAATTGTTATTAGTATGAGGAAAGTGGGGAATAGTTCATCAAGTCTTCATTTATCATAATGGCACTTTAATCATGGATTATATACAGACGTCGTATAAAATTTCTAAATGTATATACGTATATACAAATTTAATCTCCTCTATCAAAGTCAGTACAAAAAATACCTGACATCTTACATTTGGTAAATTACATTTGAATATCGAGATTTTATACAAAAAAAATCGCACTCCACAAAGTTACTTTAAAAAAAATTGGGGACGCAAGTAGGCCATTGTACGGTGCAATCGCTCTTAGACGTTAATAGATGTACTTTTCAATTCACTCAATACCTACATACGGTAAAAGAGGAAAATCTCATTACAATTAATACTTTGCAGTTACAAATCACTTCCGTGTGTAATTTTTGTTGTCGTCACGGAAAAATTAACATTGTACGATAAGTAATGTGTCTTATACAGCTAGCAGTTCTCGAACGTTTGTTCGTAACTTTTCGTTTTCTTCCAAATATCCTCGGTCATCACCAAGTGTCGCGTGATTGCTTTCTCAACGTTCTTCTTGTTTTTATTCGACGTCATGAGATTCCTGAATGTATCCTCCAAAGCTTTGCGCGTCTTCAGCAGTCTTAATTTCAGTGCTTCGTTCTCTTGTCTCAAGGCTTCGATGTCTTCGTAACCTGCAAACATATTTACTCAGTCATGACCGTCGTTCAGAATAAACTTTCGTGAGAAAGAAGTAATCAAAATGAATCAGACGCTTTTTTTCTTATCCACTTCTAATGCAATCTGTTCATTTCAACACTTTTTCTCAACTCTATCTCTGTTATTTGCAAAGCATTTACGATAAAAATGTTTATCTGCAAACTAATGAACCTGTTTTTTTAATTACTTGCATTAACGAAACGATGTTAAACATTTAAAAATTTCGTTTCAAAGAGTAGAAAGTATTTGTTAATTATTCATTTGATTGATGAAATGGTGTGCAATTTAAAAAAGTATCATTCACAATTGCTAATAATTTGGAAATTCGTTCGACTGAGTTACATGAGATGAAGTTGATTATTGACAATCATTATCATTGCAGTGTTGTTTTCACTAAAGTTAAGTATGCGTGCTAAAAGCGCAACGAATAACTCAACTGTTTGAAAATACATACTATAATTATGCCCACCTATAAAAAATTGATAAGTTTTCAATTAATTCAAGAGCGGATTAAGTGTGAACTCGATCTATCGATAACGCAATTATGTAAACTTGATGAGAATTACCTTCAGTTGGCAGCGGGCTCTCGTTGTCTACGTCGTCCTGAAGCCTTTGTTCGGTATCGCTAAGTAAATTTGTCATGGACCCTGAGACCTTTGGACGTTCTTGCAGAGGTCGTGTTGATGCCGCAGTTCCGTCACTCTCTATTCCCAAGTCGGGCGAACAACTCGATTTACTTCGCGTGCTCGTACTCGGTGCATTCATTTGCCACCAGTAACAACCCTTTAATGAAAAAAACATCCAATTATAAGAGCTGTATTAAATGTCAAACTTTGATTTTAAATTTTAATCCAATGGCACTAACGTTGGTACTTTGAAATTCCGGGACAATGTCATCGAATGCCGGTCTAGACAGGGATTCCACAGGAATCATCGAAGAAACGCCACTTGAACTTGGCGCTGAATCGCTGACTTCGCAAGCCACAACTTGTCTGCGCAATTCTTTGTTGGTTACTTCGAGTTCTTGCATTCGATCATGATGAGAATCAATGATATGATTCAAATCGTTAATCTAAAAGTTTTATACAAATTTGAGTTTCAGCAAAATTATGAAGGGATTGCATTCGTGTTTAGGAAACGTAACCGTACCCTTACCTCCTTGTTGCATTTTTGTTGCAACGATCGGACAGTCGTATCATACAAGTTTTCAGATTTACGCAACTCATGTTCCAATTTCAATTTTTCGTTAGTCAATTTACTGTTTTCTACAAGGGTGTGACTGTGAGAGATGGTCAGTTGGTCCAGATCTTTTGTCAGCGCTGATAGGTTCGACTTGTATGTACTAATGTCGTCTTGCAATTTCTTAACTTTCGTTTTTAGCTGAAAACATTTTTATTAAAATTTATTATTTTGGTTTTTACGTTATTGAAAAATCATCTGTTACAAAATTACCGATTCGTTTTCCCTGTTGACACTAATCAGCAGTTCGCTTGTTCTTCTATCAAGATTGTCTTTGTACTCCACAAGCTCTGACTTTTGCTTGGAAATTTCATGAGCCATATTTTCAACATCGGCCAATTTCTTCTCCAGTTGAGATTTCTTCAAGCTGTGTTGTTTGCTGATTTTTTTCAACGACCGCGAGTCATACATCTTTTTGTCCATGATTGATTGTAAATTTTCGCACATCTTTTGCGATTGCTTGGTCTTTTCAATTAAAACTGTTAATCTGTCGTCATCGACCTGTGAAAAAAAGCGTGTGAACGTTAAAACAATGTACATCACAGTTGTGGTATGTCTTTGAAAGAAAAAGTAAATTACTAACATTGATCATAACTTGATCATTACAATCATCTCTGAACGAAATCAACTGGTTGTACAAGAAATTCAGCATTCTCTTTAACCCTTGCAGCTGTATATTGGCATCCTCATTGAGTTCGCCAACTTTATATTGCGGAGCGTATTCCTCGGAATCTTCAGAATCGCTAGCTACTCGTGAATATTTTGACTTCGATCTTGGACTCTCTCTCTTAGACGGTTGTTGCTCTTGCAAACCGATCCTAGCCATTGAAACATTTCTGTCGGGTTCAGAAAACACTTCCGAATCAGAAGGAGTTGACACTCGGCTCTTGAGCGTTTCGATTGTATTGTCCGAACGACTCTTCTTCACTGTCAATGATGAATTGAAACAGTCCTCCGCTGGCTCGTTCAGCAAAGCTTGCACAAATTCTTGTGAGATGAATTGTGATTTTTTCAACACTTCCAGGATGTTTTTGTGCTGCTCCTCGTCGTACAGGTTGTCGCTTCTCAGAAGGTTCTTCATGAACTTCATCAGTTCCTTAAGATGAGCGCGCAGAAGATCACAGTATCTGCAAAAAATGCAAAAACGTTTAAAAATTGTATAATTAATCACAATTTAAATATTTTCCTCCAGTGAAAAATAAATGTGAGCTTACTTTTGTACTTTTTCATTTTCCGATTCGACATCAAGTTCCCCAACAATATCTGGCTTCGAAACTAGTTTCAACCATTTCAAATAGTCCACTTCATTTTCCAGCTTCTTCTTCTGTACAACCAACTTCTGAATGTACTCTGTCATCGTTTTCACATCAACCTCCCCATTGCCGTTAACGTAATTCAACTGTATCACATCCTCGGTGATTTTGACGTTGATTCCGATATCATTCAATTCGCGAATCAAATTCGTCAGTTGCACACCGTCGTGACATCTTTCTGAACATTGACTCGCGGACATGTGATTGTGCAGCTTCGCAATTTCTTTGTTCTTACTCCACAGCTCTGTGTTGACCAGTTTCTGCAGATTTTGAGTTTTCACTTGCAGCTCCTTGCTTAGCTGCTCGATGGTGTGATTTTTCTCGTCGAGTTCTTGATTCATCTCGTTTATCATCTGCTGCAAAGCGGTACGCTCCTTGTTCGGACTCAGAGGAACTCTTTGACAATTTTCCTTCAACTTATTTAGTTCCGCAATTTTCCCAAGCAATTCTTCGCGTATTCCATCTCGCTCATGCTCAAGAAGTTGAATTTTTTGTTCCCTTGTTAGTAGCTTTTCCTGCAGCTCCTGAAAGGTTGATAAAATCAATCAAGTTCGTACAATTTGTCACATTTAGTCCATGCAAAACGTTAACATCTTTACAGAATTAGCACTTTACATTTCTTTGAGAGAATAAGAGAGCTAAAATTGAACTTTTTTTCTATTCCACGAAAAGGGAAGCATAAAAATAAACACATTTGAAAGCGACTTCAACGGAACAAGTCAATGCTCTGACACGGACAATCTATTTATAAAGCTTAATTATAGTAAGGGTTGCCTGAAGTTAGTGAATGTTAAAAGTTTTCTCTTTTTTTTTGCTTTTCTGAAAATTGTGATAAATCTTTACCTCAGCTTCGGTTTGAATTTGCTCCTCAAGTTTGACTTTTTCAGCTTTGATGGTTTCAATTTCAGTTCGGAGATCGTCGATTTTGCTTTCCATCTCATCAAATCGTCGCTACAGAAAAAGAAAAAAATCCGAGTCAATAAAAATTGAAAATTGTCCCAAACCAGTTGTATTAAAATTCTTTATTTTTGATTCTGGTACATGCAAATGAGGAGGTGTCTACAAATCAATTTACATTTCATGCTTATAACACTAAAATTGAAATATAGTAAGCAATGTTATGAAAGTGTTTTGATTTCATGCAAGATTTCGTAGGTATTGAAAAATCACAAGCCACCATGCACCTACCTCGATTCGTACGGTCGTACAAAGACAGGAAAACATTTTTACAAAGTATAAAGATTAATAAAGAATTATTATTGAGCTCTGAGAATATTTACAGCATAATCGTAGGTTTCGAATAAATACGTCAGAACTCAGTTTTGTTATTAAATTCGTTCGTAAATTAATATTTGTTGAATATTGTTTCGGCAGACGTGAAAAATTCGCGCGCCACCGTCGTTCTGGTGTCTCGTTCGTTGCAAGAATATTTGCCTAATGCTCGATAGAAATGAACTGAAGACGGGCAACGCTCTGCATTGTGGGGTCAGTTTTGCTATTCTTAGACGGTGGTTATTTGTCGGGCAACGTGTGCAATACATCACTAGATCCCCAGCTTGCAAAATTTCACAACTATTATTTTTGTTTACAATTTTAATAAATTTACTGTTATTTTGATTAAAAATGAAATAATGGTAACAAAGAAAATTTTTTATTTTCCATTCATATAATTTAAAGATAAGAGCACAAGGATTTCACCTGTCTTCGAAATGACCGAATTATGAACAAAAAATTATGGCTAAAATTATGGCTAAAAAAATTTAACAAATGTGTACTTCAATCTCAAAAAGGTCATAGAAAGTAAAAAATAAAAATGTAAAAGACTATGAATTTCAAAGAAAAATATACATAAAGCAAAATTTTTAGTTTCATGCGGTCCCATTCGAGCAGCCATTCAATGAATTACTTTCTGAAATAGAGAAAATAAAAAAATAATAATAAACAAATTGTTTGCAAAATCAAAAAGCGTTTGGTGAAAAGCACATCAAACGTGCGGATTGCAAGCTTTATTTACTTTGTTGCTGTCGTGGTCTCTTTCAGGATTCTCGCAAAGTTCCCGGTAGTTTCGCCGAGACAAGGGACTGCCGCCACCGTTGCTATTGCTCCTATTGGAACGTTCGTGTTTCCTGGGGGCGTTGAGCTTCGCCAATTCGCGATACGATTTTTCTAGCGTGTGATAACGGTCCATGAGTTCTCGAATAGATTCCAAGGCACGCTGGTAGCCCTCTTTTTGCAACTCTAACTCTTTTTCCTTCTGCTCTGAAGATTTCTCCAAGTTCGATAGTTTGACCAAGAGATGCTTATTTACTTCTTCCAATTTCTTGTAATCTTGCTCTTTGTCATCAAATTCCTGCAAATTAATTTCAACAAATTAAAAATGAATACAGATTTGATTTCTTTTAGATTTGTCATGACTTTCAAAGATACTGACTTGAGAATATTCTTTGGAACTCGTTTTTCTTGCAGAAGGCGGCCGTGAATATTTTTCAGGAATTTCCCAGTTGAATGCTTCGTTCTCACTTTTAGTTGGGCTTAGCCGACTTCTGCCTAATCTTGGCGAAGAATCGAGAGAGGACAACGTAGACGGACTATTGGGCGGAGTGTTCCGTCTTATGTAACTGTTTTCAAGCTGAAAGAAAAAAATCACATGCTTGTAAAATGTTCAATGAATTTCACTTGTAAGAAAATCGTAGCTTGGCAAACCACCTGTGAAACAAGCAACCGATGTTTGTTGCTCAGATCCGTAAAAGAGTCATCTTTCGTTTTGAGCGACAATCGAAGACTGTCAATTTGTTTCTTTCGTTTCTCAGACACTGCATACAGCTCGTCACACATCTTCATTTTTTCATCAAGCTGACAGCATTTCTCCTTCAACATTCGCTCTTTCTCGATCAACTCATTACGATACTGCTGTACATTGCTGTCTTTCCTTATTATAATTTCTTCCAATTCTCTTATTTTCTCGTGTAACCGTTCAATCTCTGCGTTCCTTTCGGATGACAGTTTATTGCGATTTCGCGTTTCTATCTCAATCCTCTCTCGAAACTCATCCCTTTCTTTCTCGAGCTCTTGATTCCAACTGCGCTCTTCCTCTAAGCTGTGCGATAGCTGTTTGACCTGAAAAATAAAAAATTAACTCAATCAATCAAATGGCAACAATTGTTAAGATATTTTGTTGAAAAATTGAATTGCATCAGTGCGTACTTCAGCTTCCAACGACGATACCAATTCTTCCAGCTGGTGCAACTTCTTTTCATTTTCTATCGCAGTCTCAGGAGTAATTCCTAACGTCTCTTTATAATACAACGAACAGTCTGACATTTTTTCTTTGTACTCGTGAAGTTCTACAAATAACAAAAATAAGACCCAATAGATTATGACAAATCCAACGTTACGGATAACTTCGTCATTTTGTTATAAAAAACATTACCACTCTCAAGTTGTTTAATTTTTTCTCGCTCCTCGTCTAAAGACTTTTGATACATCGATTGTTCTTTGGATAACATTTTCTTCTGCTCGTCAATAAGTTCAAAAGCCTTTGCTGCTTGGCTTAGAAGTTCCTGCTTCTCTGCTAACTCTTTCCTCAGCGACTCCACTTCAACCTGAGAAACAAATTCATACAATAGAGTTTTTCTAGAAATATACATCATTCAGATAAGCAATTTTCCCTTTTTTAAGCAAATCAACAACAAATGACACAATACCTTCAGTTCTATACTCTCTCTTATAGCATTTTGGTCAGGCGCGGAGGTGCCCATTTTTTCTTCAAGGAAATAAATCCTCAGCTTCAAGTTAAAATTATCCCGTTTTAAACTGTCAAGTTGGTCTTCGTAGTCCTTGAATGTCCTCCCAACACCAATGATTTGTCTATTACTAGGCGATGCCTTTTCTTGGCTGTTTCCATTTGTACCTGACGAATAAAAATTAAAATTAAAATCAACTATCATTGAACTTGAATTTTTCTTTTTTCACACTGATCTGCGAATGAAAACATAAAACTTGAATCTCCGAGTGATGTCAAGCATAGCGTAGTTCAGGTTCGAGTCGAAAAATGGAGACAACAAAGGACGTTAAATGGCTTCAATGAGAATAAATCAGAGCTCGCAATGATGCGACAATTTGTTCATGATGAAGAACGCTATAGGTCTCAATCGAAGCAACATTTAAATCATCGATTCTTTTCCAACATTCTTTTCCAAGATTATTATATTTTTCAACCCAAGTGTTGACACAAGTTTTTGGTGAAAAGCAGACTTTGGCAATGTTTCAAAGATTGTTATTTTGAGAAATAAATAATTGGCACACGAACTTTTTCATGAAAAAGAATATTAACATTTGAAGAACGCGTTATTAAAATTCTTATCTTTGAATTTAAATTTGTTTAGTCGTACCCATGATGACCTCAACTCTGATAGGATTTGTAGTGTCGACCGTGAGGGCCGTGGGTTCTGTTGGAACGGACCTGCCGCATCCCATATCACATCAAAAATCACTATTTCTTGTCATGGTGCTGATAAAACGTGTCTGTATGCAAAATTCGGCCGAACAAAAACTGGAGAAGCGGCATGGCGGACGATCAAAAGCTCACTACTAGAACTTTTACTTAGAGACATCTGAGCCAAAGGTTACATCGCAATCGTCGGTTAAAATTGTATCGCATCACGGTATAGAATGCCTTTGCTCTAACTAGGAACGTATGAAGGTTGCACACGCCTTGATACTATTCAACTATTTAGTATGTTTGTATTAATAAAATAATAATAAAGTAATTACAAAAGTGCAATGAAACAGCATTTAAATAAATCTTGTCTTGTTTTAATCTAAGCTCTTAAGTCATGATTAAATTATTTCCCAGTCTAAATTTTAATTGACTTTCATTGATGCTTAATGTCAAAAATGATCTTAATGTTGATCAACCGATCCCAAACTTTGAAGGCTTAAAATCCCAACTTAAATCATATTTATTGAAAAATTCAAGTCTGAAGCGAGTCTAGATCGGATGGCACGTTCGAGCTGTATTTATAGACGACACATTTAGAACGGAATACGAGTTGAACTGTCTTGATTTCGATAACCGAAACCTCCCAGATTGAGTCTGCGAATTGTCATACAACATTTCGGCAATGAAAATTAATCGATACAATTTTTATTGCCTCCTTTATTTCAGCGAATCGTTCATTTTCCACGTCATCCTGTCTTATTTCATATTATGCCTATGACGATGTAATATAACGCTGGGTATAATGCTTTTGAGCATTATCAAGCTCTTAGTATTCAATGTAGAAAGCTTGACGAGATAATAAAGAGTATGAAATGAGTTAACCTCGCGTTGATAATCACTTTTTTTCTTTGACGCATCAAGTTGAATAATAAAATTCAAGCGATGCCGTCAGAGAAAATAAACTGCAATCAATCATTTAATTTATAAATATCTTACAAATTTATATTTCAAAAATCGATTTTCCAATATCTAAATTTATTTGAAATAAAATGATTTCAAACATTCTTTCAAAAACATTTTGTTTTTCAAACAAATTTTATCTTGTTTTTTGTACAAATTGTCCGTTAAATAAAGTATAACAAGTTTGATGATGGTTTTTAATTTCTCTTATATTTTAATTAACCGTTTAGTCGAGCGTTTGGTTGATGTTTGTAATAACAAAGAGTTAATAATGAATAATTAAGTTTGATGATTAAAAAGACGAAATTCATATAGGAAGGAAAGTAAATATGATAGACTGTACGGTTCGTTGGCCTTCCAGTCGATGACTACAATTAATTTCATTGTGAATAACACAATGACGCTGAGGAAGCGATAAGCACGGCAAGATTGAGACAAATATCATTCTGCCCTAATTGCCTGGGTGGGTCCAAATTTAAACGACGTTTAATTCTCATCTGAATAAACTTGATCGAAAAAACATAATATTTTTTTAATCAAAATTTACGCTCTTATAAAAATGTTTAAAATGAATTTTAACAATTGATACAAATGTGAACCGAATAATTTGTTCGAAATTAATTGCATCTATTTGATAGTTTAATTAAGGAATTAAAATTATACTTAAAAATATACTCTAAAAAGAGTATTAAATAATCTCGTCAAACGAACCCGTAAAAAGGTTTTGGCTAAATTAATATCAAGTGACAAATCGTTTCTACAAATCACAATAATAATCTCGGATTTCGGAGTGCTCGTTTTAAGCGCATTCAAGAAGCTGTACAAGTACGTCCACTTTTCTGGGAAAAGCATGTTTCTTAACTTTGTCGCGAGCCAAAAACTCGCCACTGATCAAGAGTGTGATGAACAAGAAACACTTGGATTCAAGTTACGCCGCGTCGCATCTGATGTACGGATAATTACTATTTACTAGGAATTGGTTTGCCCCTCGTTGAAAGTGAATTTCTTTTCAAAATTTCAACTTGACAAAGAAAACAAGTTGAAGAACACCTTAAACACAAAACAAAAGAACAAATAGGAGAACTATAATAATGCGATGAGATTTTAGACAATTTTTAGGGTTTTTTCACTACCTAATTGAATGGAAACAGTACCAGGTCATTTATCATTCCCATCTCAATCCCTTAAGCCCTAATTTATCCTCTTAGATGGGAGCTGTGAATTGTACGTTTTTAATCACAGTATCTTATTATTTAACCCTGCCTTTCAATTGTAGAACGATTGCATTGTTCTAGTCAATCTGAGACGCACCTTCTATAAAGTCAATTTATTTTATAACCCAATAATAAGATGCGGAAGGAAGTTGATCCAATTTACGTTCGATTGACTTGGTGGATTTAAATATGAAAAATTGAATGAACATTAAATCATCTTTTGGATTCAATTCTATTTGTTTGGACAGATGGGCTATCTTTCAAATGATCGCACAAAATTGAAAGCAAAATTGTCAATATCCGGGACACGCTCTTTAAATAGATAAATAGTTCTAATCCACGTGTCCAAGAGATTACGTTGACAATATTAAAATGGATTGACTTTTTAAAAAACATGTCTATTTTGAATCACAACTTTGAATCTTACCTGGTCCTATTGGGGATGTTAAATTCAGGATGTCCTCCAGTGGCCTTGACATATCACTACTGCAAACAAGAGAAACTTAAGTTAGCGCAATCAAAATTTGGTAATGAGATGAAACATTTTAAATAAGAGACTGCAATGACTCGCAAACCTTGGTAAAACATGATAATTAATTTACTAGGGACCGTGCAGTCTGGTCCATGGGCTTATAAATAAGCCAACGTTATATAAATGGTATTACTAGGAATCGAATTAATTACCATCTCGTCTACCTTTCGACGTGCATTTGCTCGGGAATAATGACGTTTTGGCAAATGACACCTCATTCAAAAACTAAATTTAAAGAGACGTCCTGGATGGGGAAATGGGGAAAATGGCCCGACTTCAAAATAACTTCGTTCCCGAAATTTTCACAGTATTCTAGAATAGATGGTACCGAGGATGTGTATATTTTTCATCATATTTACATTAAATTTGCAAACTGTACTGTTTCGGTGTTTCCCACAAGTTTTTTTTTTTCTTTTTTTTTTTTTTTTTTTGAGTTCTTCATTCAAGTTTTTAAGATGGTATAAGATTGCAACTTTTTATAAGTGCAACATCCTCGGTTAAAATGATCAAGGACAAAATTGATTGAGAGGAGTAATGAGATAGTTTGAAACGAAAGATCATCAAGGAGATGGCTGAAAACCGAGTGGGTGTACGTGTATGAAACAATTAAAGCTTGCAAACATCTGGTGCGAAGCACAGCCGGCTAACACTTAACCAAAAGTGCATCCTGCTTTGAATATGATATTTTTATCGAACAAATTTATATCAACGTTACAACTCCGTCTTTTATTTTACGATCTCATTCCGTACCATTTTTTGTTATGTCCTTTCATTGATAAGTTATATTTAAAAAACACGACTATGCACGTCTGTTGACAATTGAATGAAAGGTCTTGACTTGCGTTCAAAAGCAAAGAATCTATTTGTAGGAGGAAAGAATGAAAAAGGTCGAAAGAAGCAAGCGTGAAAAGCAACGTTTAAAATAAAAGGTAGCACTTGAATAAAACACATTTTTTTCCACGTGCAGCAGCTTCGAAATAGAGACTGGGTTTTGGTGCAACGATGCAACTGCATTTTCTCAGCTGGTTCAATTTTTTATTTCATCAGTTGCAATTCGTCCGCTCCATTCAAATTCCGAATCATTTCAAATCAAAACTACCTATTCTTTCCGACTCTAAAAGGAGTGATATTTTTGGTTTCGAGTAAACAAAAAAAAAAGTTCATATAGAATTGTCTGAAGTATTTATAAATGGGTTTATTACCAACTTCCGCTAAAACTTACACATGGTATAACGAGTAACACCTCCGTGACAGAAATAATTCAACAAGTATCTCATACTTTACACGAGGCCTAAACCATAAGACGTATTTGTCGAAAAATAATCTTTCCCTAATTAGTCTGGATTTTACGCTCATAATTTTCCCGCTCAGGTTGTATTATGTGAATTTTTGTCTCAAGATAAATTATGTTTTAGAACAAGTAGTCATGATTTTAGAAAATTTTGTATCGTTCAAAAAGTTACTACAAAAGTGTTTTTTTTTTTTTTTTCTAAAACACTTTTTTGCAGCGTATAAGGAAAATTAAAACGCAATAATAATAAATTAAGGCGTAACTTGCATGATACGCAGCTGAGAGCGCCAAAAACGGTCCGGTTAGTACGTGTCTAATGAATATTAACGATTAGCAAAGACGAAGACGCAGTTTTGCAGTTATGGTAATTTATTGAGTTTGATATAAATATAGAGCGTACGATAACGCGATGCACCGTTTAAGCAAACATTACGTATTTCGTCGAATGACAATGATTTATGCGCAAACGCAGAACAGAATGCGTGCTATTGTTTGTTTTGCGAGAGCTTTTGATACGGATAAACTTACGCAATTTTTTTTAGCTAAGAGAGGCAGACCGTAAAGAAAAACATGTAAGCGATACGGTATCGCTTCTAAAATATTATTCATCATTGATTCCCAGAGGTACACATTTTGTCGTTCAATGAAAGTTGTTATAAAATTTGCGTTATCAAATGACTTTTGATTTTCACTTTGTTCTCAACATTGTTTATTCTCGCTATTTTCATTCTTTTTCTGACACTTTTTTCGTCAATAAAATTCTTTCATTTATTGCTTTTTTCTTAAAAATAAAAAAAAGTTGTAATGATAATAAAGTATAATATTAATTAGAAATCGTATTTAAGAAATAAGGATTATTATTAAGCTTCTTTATATCGATGAAAATTTGTTATAAAGCACGTGACGTCATATATCACGAGTCTGGTCTCAGGAGAAGTAATCAATACCCAACGGGAGCAAAGTGCTCAGGGATGCTGTGAAAGGAAAGTTTTATCGTGATGATAACAAATGATCGAACGATAATTTGATAAATGTCCCCCAAATTAATACCAAGTTTGTCATTATAAACTGTCACCAAGATGTAAAAATTGCTATTTCTCAGTCACCCAAAAATGACACACAAAAACGATTTTTTTAAGAAAAGAAAAATAAAGAATAAGAAAAATAAAAACAAACCGAAATTTTTTGAATAATTGCATCTGTGTAAGGTGTCGGAAACATAAACAGTCCCACGACTGTGTAAACATGTATGTGAATTGTTTAGGACAACCACCTATTGACTTAAAAAAGGAGAAAAAAAGTGAACGAACGACAATGTTAATGAATCCTATTTCTTGACCATTGTTTTATTGCATGAATGATAAGTAGTTCTTGTTAAAACTTGCGGTTAGGGATCCAAACCGGAAGTGAGGACTAAATGTACTTAAAACGTTCCTACTTGCATGCAATTGAACATTCGTCGCGGAGTTTTAGAATGAAAAAAAAACTGTTGCATTTATTCGGCACTAAATTTATTTATGCTGAATTGTATTGGATCGTCAACCATCTTGCGTCCTCGCAAAGTTGATCAAAATGGAAAATAAATTGTTCAATGTCGGTTCACTCACTTTCTGAATGGACTACAGGCATTTCCCCAAATGCTCCTCCTGCCTGTAGGAGGACTGTTTTGATTTTTGTACGCGAAACCTCCAAGAAACATATTGAACTTTTATCAATTAATTAAACTATCACGTTGAAAGTTAATGTCTTTTACACTTGTCACAGTCTTTTTGACAGATGAATGGCACTATACTCATCCAACCACTTTGAACCTTTTGATCCTTCTTTTGAAACAACACGACGATTTTTTTACGGTCAAACTGACATTGCCCATTGTTTTGAACCAAACGCAAAGGAGAAGGAGGACTTTTTAATTATTTTTTTGAATGGAAGGATATGAGGTTGGGTTGGATTTTTTGTTTGGCACTGGGTAAATAGATGGGATATAATGAATTGGGTTGCAGCAGCGAATGGTCAGATTGTAGCGTTAAGTCGGGCCAGAGAAGACTAAGGCAAGCTTGGTGTGGATGCGCCAGAAAATCAGATGAGGGGTTGTGCGAGATGAAGAGCCAGTAGTGGGAAGCAAGCTCAGATGAGAAGAAAAATAGGGGAGCTGTGGATACAATTTGAAAGCGTTGTTTACGTTTTGACACAAGTCAACAAGTAAAACAATAGTTTTCATTCATCTTGGTTGAATAATTACGCAAATAACGAAATTAAATATATAAAATTAAATTAAAATTAAATTAGACAATACAATTTGATTATATAAATTATATGAAAATTGTGAAAAGGATAATAAAATGTTTGGAATGTTTTGACAGGTCAAAAAATCTGGTTCTTTTGAAACCTTTTTACTGAAAAATTTAGAAAAAAATTGCCAAGAATATATTTTTGTTGCAAAAAAAAAAAAAAAAAAAAAAAGAAAAAAAAACAGTTGTTGAAATTAGTTGAAACGTGTAGTTCAAGGTTAAGACGAACTGTTTCCTAATCATCAAGTTTGCTATTTGTTTGGTGGGATGTAGGGCTGGTAGTAAATAAGATCATTATGAATTCTTTCTCCAAATCTCTAAATACGAACATGACAGACCAAAAATAGAGTCCCGGAGTGGCAAAGCTAACGAATGACAAAGAAAACTTACTCATCGAAATGATTGAAGGACATGACCGTTTCGTCTGCATCTCCCATCATTTTTCACTGACACGATCACTTTGTCGATTTATAATCCATCAAAATGCGGTTGTTGATAAACAAATTAATGCATTCGTTATTACATTCACACAACCGACAAAAGTTCAAAACAAATGTTTCGCGTCGTAGCCGTCAAGCACATTAGTCGTAGGTCGCTGGCGTCGACCCTGTCACTTCAAGATGGCCGCTTCCCGGGAAATTTTGAAATTTTTTATACGTTCAAAATTTGAAATGGTACTTCCAAATGTAATATTCAAAATATTTAAATAAAAAAAATACGAACAGTAGTTCAAAACTCGCTAACTGACAAAATTAATACTCAAAAACAAAAAATAGAAAATATTTATTAACTTTTTTAACCGAAACCGGAACAGATATAATTTGTTATTGAAATAATTCAATAAAACAAAATAAAGCGAATTCCGTTTCACTTTGATTTGCGATTAAATATTACATAACCTATCCATTTTTAAATATTTTTTATTAACAAACGCTTTTTACGACTCATTATAACAACGAATGTTGATTTTTTGATGCAACACTCAAATGCATCAGTT
Organism: Trissolcus japonicus; assembly: GCA_030522925.1. Classification (NCBI taxonomy): domain Eukaryota; kingdom Metazoa; phylum Arthropoda; class Insecta; order Hymenoptera; family Scelionidae; genus Trissolcus; species Trissolcus japonicus. The sequence continues at coordinate 53,167 of JAPYZS010000111.1, read as the reverse complement.
TTATTCTGCATTTTTGAAGTGCAATTGCAATTACATTCAGTTTGTTGATCAATGTTTTGCTTTCTGAATTTGAATTCAAATAGTTGGTCCATTAGTATGTTCTTGTCTTCTTCAAATTTGTTTACTCTATTTAGTATTTTTTCTGTTAGTTTCCTTAAGGTGTTGTAGGACGATTATATCACAGTATTGATAATGTGTACAAATTGGACCAGGTATTTCGTTGTGAGATTTTTAGTAAGACATTTTTTTCATTGTCTATTCCTGGGGCTTTCTTGGCAGGTAAATACTTCATTATCTGACGGATTTCCCTGAGATTCGTAGAATAGGTGTACCAGAAGAAAAACATTTCCATTATTATATAATTAGTAAGGATTCGAATATAAATTGTTATATCTGAAAATAATATTATGCAGGAACCCTTAGATCTATCTAATTTGATGAGACATCTCTCTTTTTGTCGGAGTTGATAATTTTTTGTTAGTCTGCTAATCTACCTCTTTAAATCATGGTTTAAACACTAAATGGTGAATCGCAAATTTGGCACAAAAATTATTATATAATTACTCTACTGATAAAAAATTTATCGTTTTCATTTATATTCTGCTTGACTTTTGCGATTGACAATTTTCTAAGTCTTCGACTTCCGATGAAATTCTTGTTCGATTAATATACGAAACTGATATGTCAATCTTAAATTAACAAAATGATTCATATATCAAAAAACGATCGCAATTACAATTCAAATTTGAACGCGCCTGTTTTGCAACACGAAGAAAAACAATAAGCGATTGACATTGCGCGGGGAGCAGCGCTGGCAGCTGTCTTCGTTTGTTTTACAGGTTAGGCTGAGATGAATCAATCTTTACGCACGAATTTTCAACATAACCAAGAAATATCCGTTCGAAATTTGCGTTTTTACCGAAAGATTGAGTAAAAAGTATAATTAAAGTATAATTATAATTAATTATACTGTTATAATTATAATGTTTCTTCCTTAGCCTGTCGAACTATTAGAAAGAGATAAAAAAACAAGGTGTGCGCACGGGCACGTTTTTGATGCTCGTTTTAAAACCACGCTGTTTTTACTACACACATGTGTTAGACTGTGCGTACAAACATTTCAAAAATGAATGGAATAACTAGTGAAGTGAACCCAGCAATTCTAGAGCAGTATTTTGAAAGCTATGCAAATTATGACGTAACGAATTGTTTCATTCATTATTATTTTGTTACAGGTTTTTATGTAATAAAAAATATTATTTTGATTACTGATTTTAGGTACACAAACTAATGTTGGAAGACAAACCACGTACTTTAGCTTATAAAAATGCAATCACAAATTCAGCGGATCTGTTTTGCAACAAAACAGTGATGGATGTTGGGGCTGGAACAGGTACTCCTTAACGGGACGCTCAAGTGAAAAATAGCGAATAATCCATTGCCTAAAAAACTACCTATTTTCTTTTTCTTCTTTTAAATAAATTATCATATATTTTGAATTACGCGTAAAATTAAAAAATATTTTTCTGTTTTCAGGAATTCTATCAATTTTTTGCGCAAAGGTAGGCGCTCGCAAAGTTTATGCCGTAGAGGCAAGTAAATTAGCCAAAGTCACGAAGGAAGTCGCCGAGGAAAACAATTACCAAGATGTAATCGAAGTAATTGAAAAAAGAGTTGAAGACATTGATCCTTCGAGCATTGAAAAAGTAGATATCATAGTATCCGAATGGATGGGATTTTATTTAGTTCATGAAGGCATGCTCGAATCAGTGATCAAAGCCAGAGATTTATTTTTAAAAAAGGACGGATTATTGTTTCCTGATAAAGCAAAACTTTACGTTACGCCATGTCAACTACCTGATTTTTATTCATTCTGGGATGATGTGTACGGAGTGAGCATGAAGTAATATAAAATTGTACATCTGTTCTTTCAACACTAAAACGACAAACGCAAAGAATTCCAAAAAATGTCTTCGTTTAAAATATAAAAAGTTCAGTCGTTTTAGTGTTAAATTCTTTCATCTTTCATCAATATTCTGAATGAAAATATGTCATTATTTTTAGGTGCGTTGGCAATAATTATAGAGAAGAAAAGAGCCATAAACCACAAGTGATCTTAGTCAAAGAGTCCGATATCTTGTCAACGGGGAAACTTATTGTTTGGATTGATCTCAACACCGTCACTTGTGAAGAAATCAATTCCTTTGGAAACGAGGAGCACGTTTTGGTTTGCAGCAAAGACGGCAGATACGAGGGTGTTTGCACTTGGTTTGACGTTGAGTTCCCCGATGGCACGGAACTGAGTACTTCCACAGCATCAGAATCAACGCACTGGAAACAAACGGTCATCGTGTTACCTCAATCGATTGAAGTTAGCGAAGGTGAACCTGTTGCTTTCAAATTAAACGTCACTCGGGATGAGATTAATTCGACTCGTTATAACTTGGAGCTGACAATGTTGGATGCAGAAAAAGTTGAACACGACATCCCTTGTCATTGTCATATGACCAAGTGTATTGTTACTCGCACTTATATGTTGCAAAATGAAAATACAGAATTTTTAGAATAAAAAATTTTTGTAAAACTATTGGAGTTACGTTTACATGTTCGTTATTTTCAACTACCATGGTCATCGATTTTAGTAGTCGGTTCAGACAGAGTAAAACAAGAGCCTTCAATAATTGTATCTTTGCCGACTCGCGTAGCATCCAGTTTGGACATGTGACTCTGGAAAGTAACACATTTTTTTAGAACATTTCAACGGTCTTACAGGAAAAAATGAAATTTATGATGAACACATTGAGATGTTTTTTTTAACAAGCAGTAAGTTCGTTTTGAGAAGATCACAATTTTCAAAGCTCAATTTTTTAAGTAAATAATTGACGAACCTTTGCGAATTTGTCCTTGGAACTTTTGTACCCAATAATCATTGATTTTGTTGTATGACACCAAAGCACATCTCCACATTTACTCTGAGCATTATATTTTATTGCAATCAGTCCGCCGAATTTTTCTTCTGCTTCTCGCAACAGTTCAGAATCTTAAAAAAATAACAAATGGATGAAACAAAATTCATCTATATAAGTTCCATATTACAACCAAAAACAAGTTTTTGGACAATTACCAATGAAATCAGATTTCATAACATTATTTAGCGCTTCGATAGGGCACTCAGCGTTCATTATGGCTTCGGCTGTTGTACGAGCTAAAATTGTGCGGATTATTTGTTCTCCACAACCAGAAGTCGATACACCGACCGAATCATTCGACTTTTTAGCCCAGACTCCACAACCCCATACACCAGCCTGGAATTAAAAAAAATTTATTTATTCTTCAATGTATAGCAGCTATAATAAAATTAAATAAAATACTGAGTCAGCGTACTTGACCAACTCGTCCTGGGTATTTGAGTAAAATTCCTCCACTCGAACATGCGGCTGCTACGTTGCCAAACTCGTCTACGCAAACTGCACCCACAGTATCCATTCTTTGCCTAGCTTGCTGTTAATAATTATTGTTCAAAATTTGTATTTTCTTAAAACAAGTAAAGTCAATTGGTATTCAAAATAAAATCATCAAAATTTGCCTTTTCATTTTGAGCAGTTTCTAGTTTTCTTTTGCATCGTTGGAATATTCTTTCAGCTTTGTCTGTAATTAAGCATAATTATTCTCATTATTATTCTCTCTAATCAATTTTATTTTTGAATGTTTGTATAACTTATTTAAATTCAATTTTATCTTTTCGTCTATTACCTGTAATTAAGCAGTCCGGAGAGACGACATCAATTCCAGCACTCTTCGCCCACGTTGTAGCTCCATTACCCACTAAAAAACTAAAACCAACTTTCTATCATTGGAATCTTAATTATTTACTGGTTCATTAAAATTATCTACCTGGGTGAAACCATTCCAAATTCTCTTTTTATCGACTGAAATTGACACAAAGATCTTGCTGCACAGATTGGATTTTTTATCCCACTTGCAGCACCAACTGCTCCGAAATACATATTTTGACCTTCCATAATACTGGCATCACATTCTACTTTTCCATCGGTTGTGAGATTCGATCCATACCCGGCATTTGTTATGGGACAATTTTCCAACACCATTGTGGCCTCTGTTGCAGCATCCTGTACATCATTTTTTTGTTTCAGACATTCTAAACCCTATAAATAATATTTCAGAAAAAATGATATCATTATTTATTTATTTTTACCAATATAAAATTATGAGATTTATTTAAAAAATACCTTTTCACAAGCTTCTTTGCAAACCTTTTCATACATATCCTTTAGTGAAGCTGAATGTTGTCCTGCTCCTATGAAAAATATGAGTATTACAACAACTGATTAAAAAAAAAACATTTCGAATATTATTTCGTAAACATACCAACGTGGACAATAATAAATCCTTCTCTTGTACTCATTGTTGTAAACGACAAAACAAACAATTTCACATCAGTCACATTGTATGAATGAAAATTTCTAATTGAATATTTACATCAGAAACACAGTATTTTCGGAGCGTCTTCGTTCCACAGTCTACACCGGTTTATCAATTAAAACAGCTGATCGACTCAAAACATAACCTAATTTATTATACCTCTCTAGAGCAGCTCGCAGATAGACAAATTGTAAACATCTAAATAAAAGAAAATCATACAGGGTATGTAAAAAATGTGATCCAACAATTTATTTATTATCATATTTTGTAATTTTTTGATTGTTAAATATTTTTTTACAAATAGAAATGTTGTATTGGAAAATTCACCTTTCATTGTTGCAGATATTGAATGTTTACTAACGATGTCAAATTGAAAACAAAAACATGAAGTTAAAAAATGTATTGTCGTTGATTAATGCGATCCAAAAGAGATGCATTAATACTCAGACAAAGAAAAAACGAGACATCAACTGGATAAAACCCAGCGGAGTTGATACTGGGATTCAAGTTTACAATCCAATCACCAAGTGTAAAACTCCGCTTATACTGCAAAATGAAAATTTTGCAACGTGGTATATGTGCGGGCCTACTTTGTACGATTCTGCACACATTGGTCATGCATGGTAAGCATGACACAATTCAATTTTATATTTCATCAGGTTGTATGAATTTCATCTGGTAACTGATTTTTTTTTCAGTACGTATGTTAGATTTGACATAATCAAAAGAATTTTAAACGAATTTTTCAACATTGATGTAGTTCAAATAATGGGTTTGACTGACATTGATGATAAAATAATTAAAAAGTCATTGGAAACTGGGCAAGATTTTATGCAGATCACTAAATTCTACGAAAGGGAATTTTTTGACGATTTGAACAGTCTAAATGTATTGAAACCTTACCACAGTTGTCGAGTGACTGATTATATCCCACAAATAACTGAATTCGTGTTAAGATTGGTGAATAATGGACATGCATACATTACCAAAACCGGTAAGTAATGAAAAAAATATGAAAACGATCAAATTGGTCAAATTTATTCAGTTTTAATGTCTGCTTTTGCAGGAACAGTTTATTTCAATACTTCAAAATATGAAAACTACGGTAAACTGAGCGAACCTATAATCGATGAAACGGAAACTGGTTCAGAAAAACAGTTTGCTTCAGATTTTGCACTATGGAAAGCAGCAAAAAAGGACGAACCATTTTGGGAAAGTCCTTGGGGGAAAGGGAGACCGGGATGGCATATAGAATGCAGTGCTATTGCTAGGTGTGAATAAAACCCACATTTTTAATGTGGGTATGATTTAATTAATTTAAAATTCATGACTTTATCTCAATTTTTTTATTTGAGTTAAAATAATCAGTTATATATAAATTGACTTTAACTAGTTTGAGCAAAAAGATACAGCTATAACATTCAATAGGTTAAAAAACAGAAAACTTTATCTTTTATAACTTAGAAAGATTATTGATTCAAAATACACAAAAGACGCCATATATATTAAAAAAAACGTGTTTTAGTATATCCAAAATTTTTTTATTAGAAAATCGTTCTAACTGTTACAATTTTTAATTAAAAAAACGTTAAAAATGTAAAAATGAAATTCCGAAAATATCAAAAACAGATGCAGTGATTTTAATAATTGAAATAATTTTAGTACAGTGTTAGGAAACAGAATTGACATCCACAGTGGAGGGATAGATTTAGCCTTCCCACATCACGAAAATGAAGAGGCACAATCATGCTGTTATTTCGAGGAAAATCAGTGGATAAATTATTGGTTGCACACTGGTCACTTGTTCATGGGCAACGAAAAGATGTCCAAAAGTTTGAAAAATACAATTACCATCCAGGATATTTTGCAACAATATTCAGCGAATGAGTTCAGATTATTTTGCTTGATGACATCCTACAGACACGGTAATACAATTTTAATTATAGCGTGCATTCTTTAGAATATTTTTTTCTTTTCGTAAAATTAATAATATTTTTCTTTGTTTTAGGAATCGAATTCTCAGACACCAAACTAATCAATGCCGTCGCGATGATAAATAAAATCACACACTTTTTGCAAAGTTGTGAAGATTACGTTTCTGGTAAACTTCGCGATGGAAATATCGTCGAATCAGAATTATTGAAGGTGCATAAAACAGTCGTTGGAATTTCAAACTTTTTTCGACCTTTTTTTCAAGTGGATGTAATTCATTTACTTTTTTCAGGCTTTAAACGAGACACAGAACAAAGTTTTCGATTCACTTCAAAATGATTTTAACACCGGAGCAGCGATGATTGAAATCAGCAATCTGATAGGAGTTGCAAACAAAATGCTTCACGAGAAAGAAGTCTGTACTTATTTGTGCTCGTATTTATTTTAAACTCAATGAATAAAAACATTTCTTGCATTTTTTCAGACGAATATTTCTGCCCGAAGTGGCGTAGCTTTGGCCATGGTATCAAGATACGTTTCTTCTGTTCTCGCAAAGTTTGGTATCCAAAACATTGCAAGGACGAACACTGATGAACAAAACATAACTGGTATTTTAGATAGTTATGTTAAATTTCGTTCAATTGTTAGGAGTGAAGTTTTAAAGGAGAAAGCCAAAAATTTGCCTATATTGAAGGCTTGCGACGATGCCAGGAATGAATTGTTGGCGTATAGAGTTCACGTTAAAGTAAGTATTGTTCATCAAAATAGAAATTCAAATAGTTCAAAAGAAGCTGCAATTTTTTTGTAAACTCAACAAATGAAGTAACACTAGAAAGAATAAATTTTTGTACATCCTCGAAAGCCTGAAGGGGGCAAATCTATCGATCCCTTTCTTATTTTCTTATTTTATATTTCTTCTTCTGCAGGACCAGAAACTGGCATCAACGTGGACTTTTTGTGATACCGTCAAGCGCTCTTAATTACATGTAAGACGAGAAATAAAACTTTGATTTAAAAATTCGTTTTTCACTCTTTGGCATGAAAAAAACTATTTAAAAAAATTAAAAACAACTGGGAGCACTAGCTGGTTCCAAAAAAATCCGGACTTTGAAAAGTGGGTTACCTTTAAAAGTGCGAGTTATCTGACATTGCAATCACATAAAATTTGCAGCTGCGGTGGCCCACGCAAAATACAATCAAGAAATCTAAAAATAGACGAAAAAAAAGTTATATCCAACTTGCAAATCGTCTTCCAACTTTTTTTAACGCGGTTTAAATAACGGACTGACTAAACTTCGTAACAATTTTTCTTGTCCTAAAAATTGTTTATAAAACTGTAAATCTAGTTAATTGTAGACTTCAAAATCTGTCAGTGAATTTGTGATGTGTAAATTCGAATGATTAAATCGATGGGATGAGAATAAGATCTTCTCATCCGCAAGTTGTGCGTGCGTGAAAGTCATTCGTTTTTAATAGAATTTTCCACCACTGTACGGTCGGTTTCGCGCACGCGGACGACGACGTTGACGTGACGTCGACCGGCTCTGGTTCGTTCGCTTCTCCACTTTACTTAATACCCTCCGAGTCGATTAACTCGGAACTTGCAATCGGAAACGCACCCGCACCGCCTATGTTGATTTTGTCTGGACTTTCGAATAAACCGAAACCTCGCGAGTGCTTTCGCCATCAACAAGTGTTCGCCGATTATATACATATATATAAGTGCGTGTTCATCGTTGTATCGACGCGAAAAGTTGAAAAAGGGTAGAAAAAATGTTTTAAGTCCATTGAGAATTACACTCGACAGGTGAAATGAATAAAATAGTATCCTTTGAAGGGAGCATCTCGCTCTGACATACGCTTGTGCCAAATTCTGACAATACACATTTTGTCACAAACTGACGTAAGATACTGTACATCAGCGAAAAATTATTGATATCAATTTTATCAACATGCCGAACGTAAACGGAAAAGGTAGACATTTGATATTAACTAATCTGATTTTTTATAAAGAAAAATTTTAATTTGCTTTTCTGTATTGAGCTGCGAAAAATATCACGTTTATTGCACTTATTGGATGATTTTTAAGATGAAAAAATTAATTAATTAATGGCAATAAAAATAATAATATTTTTCAAAAATTGAAATTTGTTAATGTTTTTTACGGATGAGTATTCTCGTTGCGATGAAATTAAGTGACCTTGAGGTGACCCTTTGGGAAATGATGAAATCTCATGTTACTTTAGAATAATTTTGAAGAATTAGATCACCACTTGAAAAATAAAGAAAAAGTAATTTGCATTTTCAGAATAAATTTAACTTTACTTTAAATTCACTTTGAGTAAATTGATAAGATTTCATTTATAATTTCGTCAACTTAGGCAACTTTGTAATTTTTGTTGTTCAACTTGTAACATTTATTTATACTCGATTTAAATCAAAAGTTTAAATTTAATAAAAAAAATTAATAAAATGTCTTTTGTGTTGGAAAAATGAAACTAAAAATTGTAATGAAAAATGTTTATCGCAGTAAACTCTGGCAGCGCCTGTTATATTCCTATGAGGTATGTGATGTCAATTATGGGTTCGATTGCAATGGCCATTATTTATGGATTCAAAGTTAACGTCAGCGTCGCGATCGTTGCTATGGTGAATCACACTGCCATAAAATTAGAAAACCAGCAAGCCTTCGAAGCGCCAAAAAACATCGCCGTGGATGAAAGCGTTTGTCGTCACTCCGACCTGTCTCAGCTCAATTCTCGCACTCAAGTGAGATACAAATTTATTTCAAATCATCTATAAATTTTCCTTTCCCGATATACAATAAATTTTGAATAAATAAAAAAGCCGCAATAAAAGCTCCGATAAACTTTTATTCTTATGTGAAATTTTAGTCGCAACTTGTTTGCGATTTTGCAAAATTGTTTTAATTTTTTACAAATTATTCAATTTTGAATTTAATTACATCATAAAAAACAATTACCCGTCAATTCTTTGAAACGATTCATTTTTGTGAACCATTTTAATAGCAGTTACGAGTTCACATTCAAGTATAAAAATGGTGTTATGAATTATTAACATTTATCGATGCAATTTTACTCGCTCAACGAGTAGGATAGACACATAGTAGAGAATATAGTTTATGTTTGAACTAAAAAGTGAAATTTACTCTTTTCATTTATTTTCACGATAAGAAAATGAAGAAAATTCAATATATTCAAAATCAAAATAGATGAGAAAAAATTTGATATTATCTAAATGATGTCTGAGATTTTTTTTGATTTTTTATACAGGATGGTCCATTCGTTTGGAACGAGCCTCTACAGGGGCTTATTCTTTCATCATACTTTTGGGGATACTTGGTGTCATTATTGCCAGGAGGTCGAATGTCGGAATTACTTTCAGCGAAATGGGTGATGTTCGGATCTGTCCTTCTTAATGTCATCGGTTCTCTACTGACACCCTTAGCTGCAAACTTAAATTACTCGTACTTTATAGCTATACGTGTTCTTCAAGGATTAGGCGGGGTGAGCAAACAAAGTTATAAAAAAAAAGAAAACAATGCCGCAATGAAATTCTAATCTAATAATTCTCAGGGCGTTTCTTTTCCCGCGATGCACGTGATGGTTGCAAAATGGGCCCCTCCAAATGAGAGGAGCATCTTAGCTTCAATTATTTATGCTGGTAAATTTTGAATTATTTGTAATTCAAGTGAAGCGAAAAGACATTTGTATATTTTTGTAAAAGGCGCGCAGAGTCCGACTAGAAAGTGACGTCTTTCAATACGAGTACTAGTGCGAAGAGTCATCATTTTCCACACGAGTACGGAAAATACTAACTTTCCACACTCGTATTGAGATACATCATTTTTCATACAGGCGCTGTGCACCTGGTACGAAAATATCGTATTTCCGCACTCACATTAGTATTGGAAAATTAATAATTTTAATTGAATAATTATTTTCTTTTTAATTTTAGGAACTGCGTTAGGAACAGTGATATCTCTACTTTTATCAGGATTAATAGCAGCGAACCTAGATTGGAGATGGGTGTTCTACATCGAAGGACTTTTGTGTTTGATTTGGGGTCTCGCTTGGCTCGTAATCGCCGATTCTCCGGAAGAGCAAACTGTTTTCATCTCGGATTATGAAAAGGATTATATAATGGAGTCACTGGGACAGAGCAAATCTCATCCTCAAACAACGGTGATTGTTTGTTAGCAATTGTTTCATATCAAAAGCTGGGGTAAAATAATATAATAAAATTTACTTTTTTTTAGAAATCGTCTGTCCCTTGGAAACACGTTCTCAAATCGCCACCCTTCTATGCCATCCTCGTTGCTCACTTTTGCAGCAACTTCGGCTGGTACATGCTACTCATTGAGCTTCCTACGTTCATGAATCAAATACTCAAGTTTGATTTGAATTCTGTAAGAAGTCCAAAAGATTATATATTTTATCGTACAGATTTGAAATTCCAAGACTTTGTATGATGAATTTCGGTAATGATTTTTTAGAACGCAGGCCTCTCTGCCATGCCTTTCTTTTGTATGTGGATCTTTACCATGGGCCTGAGCAAAATACTCGCTATAATGCATGACAGAAACTGGATCTCTGTAACAGTGTCCAGAAAAGTAGGAACATTGATATGTAAGTTGATCCTATTTTTGCTAACAATTTATAATTGATTAATTTATAATAAATAAGACTTTTAGTTCATTAATGATTTTTGTTCCGACAGCATCTATAGTGCCAATGTTCACTTTGCTCGGAGTTTCTTACGTCGGTTGCAATCGCATCATGGCCGTTATTTTGATGACGATCGGTGTGACGTGTATCGGAGGAATGTACTGCGGATTTTTGGCCAATCACATAGACATTGCTCCGAATTACGCAGGAACCCTGGTAGCACTGACAAATACATTCGCCACGATCCCAGGATTTGTGGTACCAATATTTGTCGGCAAACTTACGCATGGAAATGTGAGTTTCGTTTTGTTATTATATCAGACAATCAAAGTTATAATGAGTATGTACAAACGTTTAATATTTACAAACTATTCACAATTTTTCTCAGCAAACCATCGAGGCCTGGCGAGTGATATTTTTCTGCACAGTTGGTCTTTACATCATTGAAATATTCGTTTATTCCATGTTTGGAACGGGCGAGGAACAGCCGTGGAATAAAATCAAATCAGAACCAGTGGAGGATGAGGAGAATCCAGACGAGGAGCAGATCCCTCTGAAAGACAACAGCAGCAACAAATGAATAACGTAAATTTTACGATACTTATGTGATTATAAAAACAACGATTGTTTTTATCTTAAATCTATTTTATGTGAATTATAGAGAATTACTGAAAGAGATTCAATTAATTAAACAAGTAGTATTTAAGGACAATACAAAGTACAGAACAAACAAAATACCTCTTATCGGACTTTTTGTATTTTGCAAAAATACAAAGGACCCCAGTTGTTCTGTTTCGTCGGTATTACAAGATGACCGTAAGGACAGTGTTGAAACTCATAAAAGTATTCCAGAGGCCGCAAAGCTTCACTCATATCTCTGGATGACAAATAACATTTTATTGTACGTGTACTTATATAATTGCGTGGACCAATCGTTTGATGAGATTATTTCAACTTACTTGACCACGAATTCGCATTTTGTTTGTTCCCACGCGTTCTTCATCGCCGCTTTAATTACACCTTCATTCTGAATAGGACTGAGACTGCAAGTTGAATACACCACAGTTCCTCCGCTCATAACTATTTTCAAAGCATTTCTGTGAAAACGTTGTAAACATAATTAACAACAAACTAACAATCAATGTATCAAATATTTTTGTAATAGTCAAGATAAACTGTATAGACACATGTTATTTACGTTAAAATTTCAGCCTGCAATTCCGGCAAACGTAATCGTTCTTTGATTCTATCAGCGTGAAAATAATTTTCGTCATCCTCGTGTAAAGAATGTCTGTCTGTAGTACAAGGAACGTCGACTAGAATCTAAAGTACAAACCATATAAAACATTTTATGTAAAATAACAATAGTTGAATGTTGATTGTGTATATTCAATTACTCACCCTATTGTATATGTCTTTGTCTTGAATAAATCTGGCATCTGATTTCGTAACGAAAAGTCTTTCATCCCAATTTCCTATATCCGCAATGTATTCCTTAAAAATCTTCTTTATTCTGGAGGTTCGCGAATTAGAAATGTCGTTTGCAACCAAAACTTTTGGCATAAGAGTTTGTAATATTGCTAATGCTTTTCCACCAGGTGCCGAACACATGTCTAACACTGTGTCTCCCGGTTTTAAATTCAACGCAAGCACCGGAAGTATTGAAGCTCCATCGAATAAGAAGTATTCTGAAATTTAAGATTTGTTTATATTTACTTCGACCATTTTCTAAATTTATTATTATAATTAAAAAAATCACCTGAAACTTCTGCAGCTCCTTTTCTGGGATTTGGAAATTTGCCCCGACTTTCTTGCTCGAAGGCATATAAAGATAGGTGTTCAGGAAATTTAAGATCCGTTTCTGCCATAACGGTTATTCTGAAATCATCTCCTAGTTTGTAAAAATTGTAATGGTCTGACTCAGAAGCCCAGTCATCCAAACCTGTTTTACATTAAAAAATACATTAATAACAAATTAAAAAATACATAATAATGCGATGAACTAATGACAAAACTTTCGTTTTTTCATTGCATGAACGATAAAATTTGCTTACCCTTGATTTTTGTTGGAGGTATATATTCGAATAAACTAGAATTAGACAAACCATCAGATTGGTCTATAATTCTATCACTGGCAATAGCAATGTCATTTCCATATTCGATCGACTTCATTTGTACGGGTTTCATTTTGTTCTCTTCATTGACATCAAATAAACCTTCGTCGTCTTCCTCATTCTCTGATTTATTTCTCAATTTGTCATCCTCGTTGGTATTTATTTTCTCAACAAAAATGTTTGAACCTTCAGGATAAATAGACTCGAGTTCATTCATCTGAATTCTTTCTACAACTCGATCAATTTGTAATTGTGGTTGTAATTTCACATTATAATTTTCATTTTCACTCTCTGCCAACCTTTCTTTTTTAAGGTTGTACATGATTTTCATATTGAGCGCACCCAACTCCTAAAACCGAAATCAAAGAAACAATAAAAAAACAGTTCATTAAATCGAAAAACCAAATTACAAGAAAAACATAACATAAAAAACATGTTTTTTTACCTCCAAACGGTTTTCGGTGTCTTCAGAACAACTAAAATTGTTAACAACAGCCAAATATTTGTGTCGTTTTGATAAAAGAGCACTTCTGATATTTTCCCAGTTACCCTGATAAACTGACTTGTAAAAATCATCAAAGTGTTCCAGGGCCTTGTCTTTTGGAAACTTGAGTTTTAACAACTGAGACTATAAACAAATGACAGTAAATTAACATCCACTCAATATCCATTATAAATTATCAATTAATAAATAATGAAAAAATATAAGAAATTTCATTTACCCAATGATGTTCAGGATTTTTGTACCGAACTTGCATCTGGATGACATTCAGCTTCTTAACATACCCAAATAACCTTCGCATGTTTGAATTATTTTCTCGTAATTCTTGATTGTCTCAAAAATTAAATCTACTTGCAATTTTTTTAAAAACTGGATATTTTCACAGGTTATGTTATTTAAAGCTCATCACAAAGTTGTAGTACGTGGTGACAATAATTCACATCTCACAAATGAACGACGAAAAACAAATAATAACACGTTTAAAATATAAACCATGCGATTGTCATGTTGTTTTCTTTTTCTTATTATTTTCAATTAAAAATGGACCACCGCATAAATTACCTACACGTGGTAAGACGTGACTGACAATGTGAGCAGCGCCACCTATCTGCGTTCGTAATGTGAGAAGGAGGAATACTTGATGAGAATCGAACGGGACGAAAATCAGCTGTGTAATAATGTAGATTTTGTCATATGGTTACCAGTGATAATCGTAAATTCATGATTAAGAAGCTCGCGCTAAGATCGTGACCTTGTGCTGGCCAAGCGTGAGACAGTTGTTAACCGCAGGCCTGCTGAGCAGTCAGGCAGACCTCAACACTGTTTTCAACTTAACAAAAGCCCACGACCAGACGTGTGCAAGATTGACAACAACCGTCTCGCCATGTTCAATTTCATAACATTATTTACTATTGCGTGTTAGTCTGCTAAATCTCACACTCGTGTGACTATCTCGGGGTTAAAATTATTCAAATAACTCCATCAAACTGGATAAGTTACCTGAATATCTCCGCGACACCGTGGACTGGTTTATGGGGTAAGAAACAACAAAAAGTGATGCAATTTATTTCCCAACAATTCGTTTACTTTTTCTTTTTGTTATCGCTTTTTTTGAAATTTGATCCTTCGAACAAACGTTTGATGAAAATTGGATTGAATATAATTCAATCATTTTGTTGCATGACATTAAATAATTGAAGCAGAGCTGTCGAGAAGGACGTTGTCGTTGGTTAAGCAAATGAGTAAGAAATCGATATTTACGTTCTTATATCTTGTTACAGAAAAGCTAGACGAAAAGAAAAAGATGCGGGAACTACTGAGGATCCGAAATTATACCTGGAGGAATCGGCCCTCGAGAGGCAACTGCCAGAACTAGATCTCAAAATGCTCGTGGACTTGCCCCCGGGCCTTGATTATAACGAATGGCTAGCCTCGCACACGCTCGCACTTTTTGATCACATCAATTTAGTCTACGGAACCATATCAGAATTTTGTACTATGACTGGATGTCCTGACATGACAGGACCTGGATTAAGGTACTTGATTTTACCTAATAAGATCCAAGAACGAACAAATAAATTTGATACAATGTGGGAGATAGTTTCTATTAATAACTACAATGGGGCAGGATTTATTTCAAAATCGAATTAATGTTTGTAGGACCTATTTATGGTTTGACGAAAAAGGAAAAAAAACCAGAGTAGCTGCACCACAATATATAGATTATGTTATGACCTTTACTCAGCGAACTGTCAGTGATGAAACCGTGTTTCCCACTAAATACGGTGAGATACTTTGTTTGTTATCATCTCTGAAATTGAAATAAATATTTGGTTGGAAATAATAAAACAATCAATTGGAATGATAAGCACTTTCATTAGCGATCCAGCATGATCATTATGACTAATGATACCAACATTTATTTTTAGCAAATGAGTTCCCGAGTTCGTTTGAATCGATTGTACGTAAAATTTTACGACTGCTGTATCATGTAGTGGCACATATTTATCACTGCCACTTTAGGGAAGTGGCGCTCTTGGGGTTGCACGTACACCTAAACTGTGTTTTTGCCCATCTTACACTTCTCAATCACCGATTCAACCTTATTGATTCCAAGGAAACGGAAATCCTTGAAGATTTGGAAGCCGCTTTGTTGGGTAATTTGATTTACTTTACGGTCCCGTCGATTGGATTTGAATCAAATTTTATAAATTCATTAATTTTTGTTTTCATTTCAGGTGATGCTACAACATCGAATTCGCAAACAGTAGCTGTCCAAGATGCCTCGAACACAACTACCACCTCCTAGATAAAAACGATACAGAGCCAGTGGTTGCAGTTCCTGAAGCTAGGTGATGATAGATGTTTGTTCGTTAATGCCTTTCAAAATATGCGCTGTTAAGCTCGCACTGTCATCAAGCTGATACCCATGTAAAAAATACAAATGAAATTATTTTTAAAATGCATCAAAGTTAAATTATAAATATTGATTCATTGAATTTAAAAACAACAACAAAATCATATACGCACGGAAAAAAAATTTCATACTATTTTTCCTTAGAGATTTGTCTATCAAATTACATGAACTTTGAATGGCAATTCCTGAATACTTATAGAATGATTCGGTGAGCGGCTAGGAAGTTTGATTTTTAACTTTTGATTCCCTACAATTCACCGTGTTGTTCTGTGTTAATTTTGAGGGAATTGTTAATGTGTTAATTCAAATTTTATCGAGGAATAACGATATGGAATTTTTTCCGTGGAGATATGAAAAAAAAATTAATGGAAGATAAAGCGAGCGCTGTTGTGTAAAAAATAATAATAACAAATAGTATGTATAATTATTAACAATTAATAAGATATAATAATAATGAGAACAAAAAAAAATCAGTAGTACCTGTAAATAGCAAAGTGTGAAGTTATATGAAACAAATTAGGTTCCTTTGTTTGTTGTTTGTGAGATTATAAATAATTTATTGAATCGTAAGCCTTGCGCGCGAAAACAAAAAAAAACAAAAAGTAAAATATGTAATATTCACTGTGTTATAAAATGTAAAAATGCTGTTTTCGAGGAACAATTGTCATTGGTCAGGAAATTGAAACGAGAAAAGGAAATGATGCGACGTTAATAATTAAGACAACTAATATATGAGCCTACCTGATAGAAGCAAATGTTGCAATTCTTATGTTCACGCTGGTATCCTTGAGATTTGACGGAATCATTTCCAGAACACTGCAATGTCAATTTTCTAATAAAAAACGGGCATTACGCGATCTCTCACCGGAATTAAATGTCTTCAACTATTTTTTTCTTGTGATTCCTAAAGTTCATTTCTTGGGCAGCTAACCGTGTTCTTTTTTAAATTCATTTTAAACTCATATCTTTGAACTTAGACATTTTATTTCCCAGGAGTTCCCATTACTTTTCTTTTGTAATGTTGAGTACTATTTTCGTCAAACTCAAGACATGCCAGTGTATTATCAATTCGTACTTAATATCACATATTTATTTATATTATTTATTGTCTCTTTAAAATGATTTGAGCAATCTTGTGTCCTTATTTTGATTGTTCCAGTTGAATTAACAACAAGTTGTAAATCAAGATGCTCAGAACCGTCGTTGTGATAAAGCAACATTTCTTTTGTTCGCACTGTTTTATAACTGCATCGCAAACGACAAAAAAGTATTCCATTCGCAAGGGTATACGATGAGCTAACCCATTAATTCATACAACTACATGTAAATCTGTCTTTTTATAAAAATAAATCAATAAATAATACACGGTTATGCGTTGCTGAACGTTTGTTTGCGTATAATTTAATGGGTTAAATCAATTTGTCGCGACTCATGGCTATTTTTTAACATAAACTAGTGCAGTGATAAAACAAAATTGTATACAAAAATGACAAAAAAAGGGGAAAAAATGATAATAAAATATTTTCTAGTTCCAACAAAGGTTTTTCATGTTCAATGCCCCGTCCAATGAGTTTGTCTTGTTACACGTTAGCACTTGGTTCTTTTTTTATTTCGACTATCCTACAAGCTTGGAACAATTTTGTCAAGTGTGATATAAAAAAACCAAAGCCTTCAGCGAGTGGCTCGCAAAGGTCACGAACCGAGGTTAAAATATTGTAAAGGAGGATGAGCACTGGTTGTATAAGTGCGTTGAATAGTATTGACAGAAATGGTTTTATGAAGTAATCAGCGAAGAGCTGTAGTAATCCTACGGTCAGAGGTCGGATAATGCTATAAAGCGTGAACCGAAAAAACTGTAGTATAAAAGCGACCACGAATGCGACGCCTATATGGATCGTCCCAAAAATTTCTGCCCAGAATCGCGTGGCCAAGTCCGTCGTTTTTTCTGCGCATTTTTCCATCGTTATTATTGGTTGCGAATCTGTCGTTCGATAGAACCTGCAGAGTTATAATTATTGATTTAATTTTTGTTTATAAAGTTAATGAATTACTCGTCGATGAAGTTTATTGAAAATGTGTACGCTCTCACTTACGCTGAATTTCCATGATCGAAATAATAAATATCAATACTTTCCATCTGTTCCTCAGCAATCGTTTGCTGTACGTCTGACTTGGAATTCAGTCGAGATCCTTTATGTTTCTTAGGAATCCCTTCTGAAATCTCGCTGTACGCATGCGGATACGAAAAATCACGTTTGTACTGTTTTTTCTTCATTCTTACACCGAAACATTTGTTTGTCCTTCGAAAATAATCTTTCAGTGGCCATTTGTGATAAATCGACGGCACTTTGCACGGCGAGCAAAAACCTGAAAATGGAATTTCACAGTTTGGGAAATATTTATTAAGCATTCAGCTTTTGCGGTTCGATTTTAACTTTGATTTGTTCGATTCAAACTGCTTCAAAAAGGTGGAAATGTTTTGAAAGAATCTTACGTACTTGAATTAGAGTCTGACATTTGACTTGTTGAATTTGTAGACGTGGGTATTTCGTTACTTTGATTAGATAAGTTTTCGCACGGGCAATCTAGATTCATGTTTTTTGAATAGAAATGTGTGATTATAAAATAAAAACTTCGATAAAAAAGTGTCTTCCACAAGTGGTTGTTTAAGAAAGAAAAAAACAAACTGTAAAATATAATAAAGTGTACGAAAAATAAAACACTGAATGTCAAAATGACAAGATAAGGTTACTAATTGTTATAACGATGAAGGAATGATTCGATTGTGAGTATTCTGATATTTTGAATTTTGATGTTAAATTTTATTCGCATCTTAATACATCAGGTGTTTTGAATTTAAAACATCAAATGTTGTGCACGCGCTTGTGGTTTGGAGTTGTTAGAAAATCTGAGTAAATTTAGCATATACGGGCTTGCTGCCAGATAATCCTCTGCTTCGCGATGTGAAACGACTTTCGCTCATTTCATCCTCAATATCCCATTAAACACTTCTCTTGTATTATCAAATTGAATGTCATTTTCGAACGAATCTTGCGTCCATGGCATATACAATTTTCGGTTCTTAACGGTTCAGAAACTGATGTGGGAAGAGATTTCAACAAATGAGAAATTTGTCACAAATGAAAATTGCATTAAAACTGCATCAAACTTGATCCTCATGTGATATTATGTTAGAATGTCGATGCACATTTTTTAACAATGGTGATCAAAATATTAAGAGAACTAGAAATTAAGTTGGAAAATTTTACAAATTACAATTACAAATAAAATTCAATTAAAAAATATTGGTAAATTAACTCACTGAAGTTTTGCTTGGAATTTTAAATCATTTGAAGTTTATCGGTGAATATAAAAATAAAATATAATACAACTGAATTTCAAATAATGTTATAGATAGATATAAAGATAAATCTCAGTGATTTATAGATCATTTTTGTTTGTCATTTTTTTAACTGTTAATTGAAGGGTGAGATGTAATAACGGAAATAGGTCCTCTGAAGTACCCTTGAAAGTAGATATATTTTATTGCATCCGGACCATCATTATTTATAAATTCTGTTAAAGAAATAACGTTTTTTTACTTGCATTTTGCAAAACTCACCATTACTAATTCAAAATTATTAATTTAACATAAAAATTGGATATTAGCTTTAGGATTGGTAAATTCGAATAATAATGTTTCCAGATGTTCAAAAGTGAAAATAAAAAAGTATAAGGTCTGATAAAAATTGTCAAAAATAATCAATATTTGACAATGTTTAACAATTTTTGGAACAAAAAATTATTTGCATAGTGGTAAAGTCAGGTTTTTTCATTTTTAATAATTAAGTTTAACATTTTTTTTCGATTGCATGCAAAATAATTGAACCTGGATTATTTGTCTCCCACCTTACTCTAAGTAATGACAAGAACATTACTTTTTAGATATTTTTTAAAAGAATTTTAAAAAGAAATATGAGAATCAAAACTTTTTGTATTGAATTAATGCAAAAACCACTTTAAATATTTGAATGATTTTTAATATGATTTTTGTATTAAACCAAATTAAAGTTTCGTTGATTCAAAATAGACCGAACATTATACGGAAAAGGAATAACAAAATCATTTTCAATTTATCTTTTGAAAATGAGCCTATTTTAGATAATAAAACAATTTGTCATTGAAAATTTATATTTATTTTGTTTTGTAAGTTAACATAACATTTTGTTAAGTTAACATTAACTTAACATTTTTGTTTAATTTGAATTATCTTAATGAATGGACTGATTTTTTATCATTATTTCTCGAAATTCTTTTCAATGAGCCATATGCGATATTTTTCAATAACAATATACGTACTATATTATTCCAAAAGTTTACGTTAAGTCAATATTTTTCAAATTAATTACATGAACTAAAGTATATTAAGTATTTGGAAAATTGTTTAATTAAATAAAAGAATTGCAAAAATTATTTTGAATTTTGAAAAATACGAACCCAAGTAATAGACTGATTTTGTCAGAGCCAAATTTTTTATCAAACCGTATTTTTTCTGAACTTTAAGAGAGTTAACTTTCTCATAATTTGCACACGTTTAAATAAAGACAATTCTGTGATGAGAAATGGTTTCATATTTTTTGCAATAATAATTACGTTTGACAATACAAATTAATTTGTCAAAAAGCAATATCTGGACAAGATGCATATACGCATTAATGACAAGAAATGGGTTATGGGCTCCAAATTGTTATGCCTACATGCGATGTAAAAAAAACGAAACTTCATGATATTTTTGCAAAAAACTACATTTTTCAAAATGTTTTTCTGGTATTATTTTCTTATACATAAATCTTATAAAATAAGAAAAAACAAATATGATGTCCATGCATAGAAACAATTCCCATAAAGCAGTGATTTGTAAATTTTTTTTTGGTGACTAAAATCATCGCTGAAAATCATCCGAATTAAAAATCTCAACAAGATCTTATCAAAAATAATAAAAACTATCCACTAATCGACGGATTTATATAAAAAATAAAAATAATAATATAATATAAAGTTTGAGAAGAAACGTTAGTATCCCTCCTATATACGTAGACAATTTTGGTTCCAGATTAATGATTTTACAAAATAGTAGGATCTGCTCTGGTTCCACTGCCCTAATTTGCTCAGGTGTTAATTGGCCTGAGCTTAAGATTCTATGTCTTGGGGCAGTATATAAAAAAACAATAATTATCAAAAAATGAATTATTTCAGATGATTCCCCTGGCGAAGATTTTGGTAACCGCAATACACATCATTTTTTTCACGGGAGTTGCTGCAATGGACACCATAACATTATTTTTCACTTGAAAACAATTTATTTTAGAAGTTTTTTTCAATAAATAAATAAATGATGAAAACGGATAAAAAAATGTCAAATTTGCGAAAAAAAATTTTTTTTCCAAGCTACTTTTCTTCTTGACTTTTGTAGGTAAATAACTCATCCTTAACAGAAAAAAAAATAAACACAACGATTTGAATGAAATCGGTATCGCGAAATGAATCAAACGATAATCGAATAATTTGACATTTAACGGACCACTCAGCGAAGAATGAAAATCAAAATTAAAGAGAGAAATTATAACGTTAGAATGATTTTGCGCGCCCGTCATAAATTAGGCCGATGAATTACAATGATTTACTAAAGTTGCGCGTAACGGGTATGGACAATTGCACTAATAGACAATTTGTAATGGCGTGTTGTAATAATAGTGTCGAAAGCAGTAACAATGTATGATGTATATGAAATTGAAAGAAGCTGCTTTTGCTGCGCGCTGACAATGGGGAGGCGTAGACGCGCGATGTGCACGGTATATTCCTTCACCAATGGTGCATGGCTCGGTGGAGCCGCCCGCCGTTTGCCATAGACACGCCTATCGGTTGCAGTTCGTCTGTTTTCAAGCGCCCCTTCCTTAAAATTCTCATCTCATCTAAACCGCGGCCGTTTCGAGTGTGCGCAAAACTCATTTTTCGTTTCATGCAAAAAGCGCTTAGCAGGCGCGTTTCGCGCGTCCTCCAAATTCATCCGCCGACAACCAAATGTCGATCGTTTTCGATTTCGCGCGACTTGCCCATCCATTTGCAAAACCCACAAGCTCGTAGACTTTTTTGTCGAGGGCTTTGGCCATCCCAGCTACATCCCTGGGTGTGTGTGCAATACAAATTGTCCGACTCTGACCATTCGACAACGATTTTAAAACTACACTTGTGTAGGTGTGCGTAAACACACGCCTTTCAGATGAAACATTATAGCCCGCGAGATTTCTTATTTCTGCTGGTCGGATAAATCTGTCGCTTCAGTCTGTAACCGAGCGGAGGCCACAAATTACTTATCGCCCCGCTCTTTTGTTATGCATCGCCACCTGGACCCGTGATGCCGCGGGATGCTCCGGTTTGAATCGTCCCGTGTCGATTTGTTTTTGACTATGGACACGTGAACTCTAAAAGTGCAGACCCGTCATTTTTCGTGCTAAACGTATCGCGGAGTTACGAAACATTTGGACCCAGTGCAAATTGATTTCAAATTGCGCACGACGGCTCAGTATATTAAAATGGATTCAATCATGTTAGGTAAGTCATGGTAATCTCATTATATCATTATCTCCGACTCCGATAGTTGTCAATTCAATTACAATCCAAAACGTTTTCACTTTTCGATATCAATTTCCAAACGCATGTTTTGATGTTGCATATCACAATGAGTAAAACATTTTGTTTTCGTTTATTTTAATTTGCATAGATATGGTTTATAGACCGACGGACTGGTGCATTACGCGACGGACGCAAATATTTTATTTTCAATACAAATATTTGCAGTTACAAAAATTATCATTTTAGTTAAAAAGTTTTGAATTTTATATGCTTGATGCCGTTCGCGTTAACAATCAGTTTCCAATCGATAAAAATGATATTCCACCTGTGTATACAGGTATGCACCTATGGGCGGCAGATGTAAAGAGAAATAATTCATCTACAGACGAGATATAAACCCAGTAGGTTCCATTTTATTAGCATTCAATTAGTAGCATTTGAAGTGGATAAATATTAAACGGGCCGAAGCATTCAAAACGATCCGGACAGAAGTTCTTGATTGTTGACTGAGGACTGAACATACGATATCCACTTAGATTTTAAACACCAGCTGAATGCATTTTTGTATCTTAATTTGTTTGCAATCTTACGTTTTTAAAATCAGTCTCCAATAAATTAACGATGATGAAAATTGATCATTAATGAGATGGAAATTTTCTCATCAGTGCGACAAAACCAGCGTGGCATATTTTATTATATTTGACGACGTGATTTTTTTATTTTGTTCCATTTGAAATTTGATATATGAGGAAAACTTCTTGGTGTATTTTCAGGATCCCTAAATCGTATCTCAAACAGATAAAAAGGTGTACAAATTAACTAGTGCTTGAATAAGAAGTTTGCTTTTATACAAATTTTTCATGCTTTTACTAATGAGAATATCTATGGAATTCTTTTTTTTTTTTTTTTTTTTTTAGTATTTTAGTATCGTTTTATATTTATCGTGTAGCACGATTAAATCAGTGATAAGGGCAAAAGGAATCGAAACATTTTATCTGGCATGCAATGGGATTTATGAAAGATTTGATTATGTTAAAGAAAGAACAGAGAAGACGCGACATACAAAGATTGATAAATTATAGTAGGCTAGATGGTCATAAAACACTGGTTGCCTTATAGGCATCTAAATAAAACATATGTTCAACCGGTGACTCTGACATCCATCACTTGAATAGATACACCGCCTACTCCTCTAAATAATATACATCTCAACTTTTCAAGCTCTTATCAAAATTATGACTTTTCATCTGAAACATTCCACCGATAAACTCCAAACTCAAATCTGTTCCTGGGAATTATTAGAAAATCAACACTTTAAAAGATATTCCAAGACTTTCTTTTAGCAATGTTCAAAGATTTTTAGACATTTTAACTTGTATAAAAATGTTGTTGAAACGTTTTTCAACAATTTATTAATTTTATATCACGTGATTGGGTTTTCAACTTTTGATTAGATTGTTCAACCATTATATTTGACAAGTTGAAACAAGAAAGTGCAAGCAGGTAATATATTATTCTTGTACCGTTGTCTGTCACAGTTTTGCGGAATTGATGGGCACTTGACTTACTTCTTGTTAATTCAAAGGAACATAAAAACCAACTCACGTAATATTATTAGACTTTTTCTCGCGAGGGGTGATGAATGACTGAGATCAAAGGAGCCGGTTCGAGTAGTCAGTTTACACGCATGTAATACATATGCTTGGACTAAGAAGTTGAAACCACAAAATTTGCCTCCTTTAAAAATAATTCCACCGGGATGACATTTTGTTCTCAAAACAACCCTGCTGTAACAAACAAAAAGTTTCATCAACTGGTGTCTCCAAAGTTTGCAAAACTATTTGCAAAAAATGAACGAAACGTCCCTCACCGTCCCTTTTTCAAACAATTAGTTCAGTGTCTAAACAGTACAAATTGCAACATTTAAGAGCTGTCAACGGGTGTAACAAGCGGGGTTACAAGCAAGGCGGCGCGTGACACTTACAAGACAGAAAGATGTCCAAAAACACGCGAAATATGTGAGCTTGAAATGCGAACGAGAGCGAAACATTCGCGGAGCTTTTTCGGCTCTGAAGTTTTGTATCGCAACAAGATGCAGATCTCGAGGCATGCAGCGCAGGCCATTTGGTTGCACAGTGAATTCGGTGATGCGCGTTAAAATCGTCATTAAGTTGCGAGTTCAAAAAATAGCGAAAAAATTGCGCACACCAAAGGCTACGTTCTTCGAGAGGCGGAGGAATATAAAAACCCGTCTCCGACGCCGACGAAACTCTTCTCGGAATCGCAGACAGCCTGGCTGCGAGAAACTTTGACCCTCGTAACTTCTTTTCAACGCGTTGTTGTTTTATTTACCCAAACCAATGTACCACTAACTACTTACACAAACTTGAACAAAAAAATTGACAAATCTCTGACGTGCAATTCAGCATTCTTAGATGCACCATTACATTTTTTATTTAATTTGGAATTGATATTGTAATTTTAACATTTAAATCTCAACCTTTCACGTACATTGCGATTTCGCAATTCTTTTTATTCAAATTGTAACATTTACTAAACGATTTTCTAACTAGAAAAAAAAAAAAAAAACAGTTGGTATCAAGATAATTATAACATAAATTTTATGTGTGTATCTCTTTTAGTCAAACTTAGTGAAATCCTTTATATTTAACAGATTAAATTGTTTTTAAATTATAAAAAATAAATGATAAATGTGAGATGAAATTATAAATTACAACAAATTTAAATCATCAGTTACACCTTTTCATGCACAACTATTTAATGCCAATGGGAAATGGAAATAAGAAATAATGAATAAAAACGATTAAAAAAGAAGTCGCAAACATTCATTACATCAGGAGCGAGTAAATTATTGGACAAGAAATTGAGCATAGCAATCGTTAAGGCAGAGCATTGTTAATTAAGGGTTAGTATAGGGCAACATGGTTCACGTGGAAATAGCGTGAAATGTCTTAACTGTGACACGCATAAGCGCACTGGAACACAATTAAATACATATGTGCACGAAAGCGCTTTCGAAAAAGCCATCTCATTAGGTAGCTATATACCGTTCGCATTTATAGACAACCAATTAAGCACACATCTCTTGTCCCATAATGTCAATCAGAGTGCAACTCGAGATCCAATCGCGTTCTCGAGAAAATTTGCAGTTCATTGACTAAGTATATTGCCTAACGTTATCTATAACTGTCTGACATTTTAAGGAGACCATTTATATAAGCTTTTTCTTCTGATTAATACTCAATTCCAAATGCACGTACTTATCACACTTTGCATACTTCGCCTCATTAAACAATTAATGTGGAAAAATCGTAAAAAATATATAAATAAAAAAATAATGCATTAATTAAGAATACATAAATAGATAAAAAAGAATTATCAGTCCATAATGAAACCTGACAAAAAAAAGAGATCAAATTCGTCCTGTCCCAGATATAAAAAGTGATTCATCAGATCTTTAGAAAGATCAATTAAAAAATTACTCCGCGGTTGTAAATTTAAAAAGGAAAACATAAATCTCGGTGATGGAAAAACAAAAATCGGGGGTTGGCTCTGTGACAAGAAAGCAATGCGTATTTCTTATACGTGCGCGACAAGTCTAGTATGCGGACAGGGAGAGTAATGGATGAGCCAAATGCAGCATTTCAATTCAGCAAAGAAGCAAAATGTTAGATGCACACACTTATTTCTCATTTAACAGAGCAGCTTCGAAGCAATGCAAGTGTATCAAGTTTGCATTCTTCAATGAACGTTTGTTTAATGAAGCGCTGCTATGTTTATCTTGGCCGAGAAGATACAATCAAATAATGCTCTTTCGGTTCAAAACAAAAAATAAAAACGAAGAAATAAATCAACTCTGCGCGAAACAGTTCAGCCTATAAATACAAATGCCCGATAGATTCGAATAAAATGATCGAGTTCAAAGTGATTAAATGCAACAATTCAGAGCGATGGCGATTGATAAAATGTTTCTTTATTTAACACATTTCAATAGTCTTGCACTGAGAAAAAACTTTTAATAAAAATTACTATAGCATATACTAATCGGGACATATCTTACACATTTTACAAATTATTCTATAACATTCTTATATTTTTTACTATAATTAGAAGTTATAGTAATTTTTATTATAATTTTTTTCTCAGCGTGGTTACAAATTTTATTACGTCAACATTGTCAATTTTAACAGATTTTTATGGCATTTTAAACAGATTCACATGAGGGGCCTTTGGTGGTTCTCTGCAAATCGGTGTTCCACAACAGTCGGGGTAAATTTCTGAATCATTTCCTGGTATAAAACCGGATTGTCCCTCGAAACATAATTGTTCTCTGCACCTGAAAAGTAAAATGCCATTATTATTATTTGTTATGAAGAATGAACAATTATGAAACCAAACTATAATGCTTACGGTGAACGTAAAAATTTGGATCGGTAACAACTTATGAGCATACAGGAAGTTTCATGCTCCGGAAATTTCACATGAGCCTCAGCGACTTGTAATGGAGTGCAACCATCTGCCAAATGAAAAACAAAGTTTATTATAGTTTGCAAAATATAATTTGAAAGTTAGAAATTGAGAATAGTACGTTCTGTATCTAGTGTGACATGGGCGCTATTGCACACAAGCATGTTATCTGAACGAGCGAAGCGAGTAAAGATTACACACAAATTTTGCAATCGCCCATGTCACAAACGGAGAAAAAAATTGAATGAATTTTACTTTTTACTACTACTAAGTGATATTTATACTTGAAACGAATAAGATTTTCACTTCAAATTACTTGTGAATACATAAGAAAAAATGGTCGATGGAGAGTGCAAGTAAATTCACTGGCACCGAAATTTCTAGACCAAATTTTTGGTATTATCGAATATATATGTTCATTCTTGAACATCCTACTTTTTTCGATACTTGTAATATTTTTTATTATGCTAATTGATTTTCGTAATTGATTTTTGTAAATGAAAAATGTGGTTATACAATTTTTTATACGAATAATTGAAAGCCGGTTCTTATCCGCAAAAGTTTGACACATCTTTGAAAGATTCCTGGTTGAAGTCAAACAATTGTTTTTAATAATTCATAATAGGTGTCTCAATTATGAAAAAATAATTAATAATTATTCTGCTTAATTTCATAATTGTTGAACCTAATGACTGCGATTATGTAAATTCGAAATACAATTTTGGAATGCGTAATTCAAAATATCGGTAATTAATGGTAATTCATAAATGTTAATTTCTTTTTTCCAAATTTGTATCATAAATTTCCATGTTGACAGTCGTTAGACTCGAAAACAATTATGAAATTGAGAATAATAGTAATCAATTTTGGTTATAATTGAGGCACCTATTATGAAACATTTTGAAAACAATAATTTGCCTTTAACGAGAGATTGAAGAAAAATATTATTGCAAACAATAATGTTTATTTTCAAACTGAAAAGAAGAACTTGTAACTTCAAGATACACATTTATAAATACTTTATACATAATTTATAAAAACTTAAAATAAAATAATCTTTGTATTTATATAATCATTTGTATTTTAAATTTATTAATCAATAAAAATAATGAAATACCTCGTTAAAATGATTCATAAATATTATTATACCAATAGATTTTTGTATCTTTTTTTCTTATCTAAATTTTTTTAATTAAATTAAAACACATGTATATATGTAGAATTAACAATTGAAATACTGATGAATTTTTTTTCATAAAAAAATAAAAAAATTGATATATTATAGCACATGCACTCTATTGCAAGGCGGTGCATATTATACAATTTACCATTTCACCTGATGTCAATTAATTAGCATAATATAAAATATTATAAATATAAAAATACATATATTCGATCATATCCAAAATGTAGTAGAAAAAACTCGTCTGCGTCGAGCCTTACGACACACTGGAAAATTCGGCGTGTTGCACAGTAATTTCCCATGCGTTGGATTTCACTTGATCGCGGAAGTAATTTATCTTCAATGTTCAAATAAAATACACTTAATTTATAAAAGAAAATCACTTGCTAAATTTGAACTGGTTTTCACTTGTTTCAAAAAGTGAATTTCACTTAGTTTTTTCTCCGTGATACAAAATGCAAATTTATATCTTTTTTTATATGATTTTGAGTGATCACAAATGAAAACGAGTGTCCGTAGGTCCTATCCTACCGAAGGTCTTATAGAAATATAAATGAAAAGAAAATCAATTCTTACTTACCAAACTTAGATTTTTGTTGTGAGAGTTGTAGCAAAACAAAAAGCACGACAGCAAAGTATGATCTCTTCATGACGAGTTTCATGGTTATAAAATACGTTATTATGTCCGTCTTTAAAATCTAGCGACAGGGATATTATATATACAGATGAAAAACCGAACTTTGATATTGGTAGCAGAGGTAGTGGCTAGATAAAAACAACCGAACTTTGATTGTTCACAGAGAACGAGTCGTCCGGTATAAACAGTCAGCAGCAATCGCAACCGCAGCACCAGCAGCAATACGGCGAGGTGAATCAGTTGGGCGGTGTGTTCGTAAACGGAAGACCACTACCAAACGCAGTGCGGCTTCGAATTGTGGAGCTCGCCCAGCTGGGCATTAGGCCTTGCGATATTTCCCGGCAACTACGCGTGAGTCACGGCTGCGTGAGCAAAATTCTCGCGCGCTACCACGAGACCGGAAGTATTTTGCCGGGGGCCATCGGGGGCAGCAAGCCCCGGGTGACCACGCCCAAGGTCGTCCAGTACATCAAGCAGTTGAAGCTCAAGGACCCGGGGATCTTCGCCTGGGAGATCCGGGACCGGCTCCTATCCGACGGCGTTTGCGACAAGTACAATGTGCCGTCCGTCTCGAGCATCTCGAGGATTTTGCGCAACAAGGTAGGCGCGACGGCGAGCGCCGCCGGTTCGATCCATCATCACCCGGCTCATCATCACCATCACCACCATCACCTGTACGCGGCCGCCGCTGCGGCTGGCGCCGCTCTCTGTCCTGTGCCTTATCCGCCGACACCTTACCATACTGCTCCGTCTTCTGTGCCGCACCACCATCATCATCAAGGTTTGTATGTCCAGTATTTGTAAACACGACATTCGTTATGCCGACGAAACGCAGGACAATCTTTTCGTTGGATTATCAAGGGGGAAATCCATGAGACCAAATGACATCAAACATGATGATTTGTTTTAGCAAGCAATAAATGAATTTGCCTCATCAGATTGCAGTTTTAAGAATAGGGATGACAGAAATTTTATAACAACAAACAAGTCTTCGTTTCTAAACGGTTTTGCTGTGTAGAAAAGTTACAGAAAATGAAAATTAATAAACAAAATCCGCGTATGAAATTCTGCATAGTTTAAAAAGAAATAAAAAGAAATAAAATCTATTATCAAAAATGTTACATGCATTTCCCCCTTGGATCTGTAATTTAAGAAAGAGAAAATGTTTTTCTGCTTTTGTAATTGTTTCCGACGCATAACGAGGATATAAGTTTTCACTCGGTATGGCACACGAAGCGGAAAGAGACTGTTCTATGTATCTGCAAAAATTGTAAGCAGAATTTGTTTTCTGCCATTATTATTGTTCCTTGCAGAAGCCTTGGGTTTTGTCTATAAAGATCAATCATGTGCAAAGTCTCTTCTCAAGTCTTCTCAAGTTTCTGCCATAAACAAGAATAATGCTGGTTGGTGTAACATTTCTCATTGGGTGCGAAAAGTGAGAGCGTCTCGGTTATATAGTTTTAGCAGTGAGTTCAAGAAGTTTGACGGAACAGCCGGCTCTCTTTCTCCCGTCGTGATTGGCCTGCCAAGTCATCAGCAAAAGACTATTCGATCGACTTTGCAGTGGCCCTTACTGCGCCCTCGGCGAGCAAACTGTCACCGACGCCGACCAACTGGCCGAGCTCGCACACAGTCCACGATATCCTCTCCTCAACGATCTCCAGTCCGGTGCTCGGCGGTGCTCATCATCAAAATGACTCGCCTCTCTCCAGTAACAGTCCCCAAGATGGATACCACTCGCATCATCACCAACAGTATTACGCATCCACTCTGTACCACCATCATCACTACCATCATCATCATCACAATCACTCAGCCACTCCGAATACTCTGCCAATGATTGCTGCGCCCACTTCTAGTCAACCGGCCAGTCCCTGCAATTAAATCTTTGATTGATCTATAGCTCGAAACCAAATATTGCTATGAAACCTCTAGACAAAATGGAGATGACAAGAAATACAAATTATGAATCAGATGCGTTTGAGTGGACGACTAATCCGACCATCAGTTATATATTTTTGCTGAAAATGATAATTTGCGAGTCGTGTGAATGATTGAGGAAACCCCCAAGTGAGATGGCCAAAATTGGAAAAAGAATTGTCTCATTTTTAGTACATTTTTAGTCATTTAGAACATCGTGTCTGCATGATAAAATGCAGTTAAACATGTTCGTACATAAACTTTATTTTTTTACAATAACAATTATATTATAATACAGCCATTTTTTTTTAATTTTCACTACTCAGTTTAATTTTGTTAATATTAAATATTAATGTAATAATTGACATAAAATATAATTAATAAAAAAATCTTTTAAAACTTATGTTTTCATATTTTTGCCATTTTTACTTGAGGGTCGTCTTAACAAATTTCTAGCTCACAATTGTAAATATTTGTACAAAAGTTTTGATCAACATCGTTGAAAAAACGTTCAAGAATCGATGATGGATGTTTAAATGTTTAAGTCTAGCAAGTATTTATTTTAAGCGCCAAAAACTATGATAAATGTACCAAATAGTATTTTATTCTGATTTTTTGTTAGTTTAAAAAAACGACCTGTATGTGATTTGTATAGTGTAACAATTGCGAACTGTACAATAAATATGTCAAACAAATCGTGCCTCCAGTTTTCATTTTCTCTGTCCACTTTATTTGAGGTTTATTAGAAGTTTTTTTTTTCGAGTGTTATGAACTTCAAAGTAAAACCTAAAAGAGTTTTAGGTGGAGAACAAACCGGCGGAGTAGCACGCAGATCCTTTGAAATTTGAATACATATTAAGTTCTCAATAGTAAACTCCAGAATCCACTTTAATCCTAAAAGAAATTAAGCGCACTGATATTTCGACATGAGTAAAAACAGTAAAAAACTAAATAAAAATATGCCATTATTCATGTTCTTTTTTATTTTTAAACATTTATTAGTCGCAAAACGAGCTGATTGTTGGCACTTGAGAATAATAAATAACGCTGACAAGTAATATTCTTATGATTTACATCAGAAAATATAAAAATATTACAAGAAACAATGTTTACGTAATGTATCATACTTCAAGTTTAAGGACAAGAACAATATTGAATTAAAATTCAATTTGAAAAACCGAAATAAACCAAGTGAAAATGAATAATAAAAAATGAAGTAATAAACTGACAGTGCAAATTCGTATAAGTGAACTTGGGTAAGATTGAAAATAACTCGTACAATGGGGTGTGTTAAAAAAGAGTTCCACAATCTAATAATTCTAACGACGAACAAATAGCCCGTAACCAGAGATGCACTTATTTACGTCTGTAAGAGGAGCTCGAAGATTCTGAAATGACGGCGTGGAGATAATTTACACCTACTATGAATACGACCGTGAGCCTTCTCTCTCTCCGTCGTCTGGTTGTCTATGCCCTGTCTTCCATAATATTCAAAGCGTTGAGGATGCGCTTGCACCATAGCGTACGGACAGGGGCGTTCCGCCATGCAAACTTGGAATACAGCTAATGTGTCTCAGAGCTGTCGTTTCGTCGTCCGACCAGACTCCATCTTTGTCGTATGTTTGCAACTAGTATAACCCGCGCCCCGCGCTTCTCTCGTCGGCTCCGAAAAGAAAAGGAAATAGATTAAATGCTGTACATCGGACGTATATAAAGAGCATCTGCGGATATACGAAAGGACACATGAGAGACGCCGACCAAGCTATTTGTACCAGCAGCCTAGGACTCCAACGTCAGACTCTTAATTATGTGGACAGCCCCTTCCGTCTTACGTGCCACGTTCACCCACATGCCTCCTCGCAATTTTGCAAATTATACAACCATCCATGTTATTATATTAACATTATTCTGCACTGCGCTCGATCATTCAATCACCGCATTTAACATCACTTCCATTGGCAATATACAATTGTAACAAAACAATTTCCAAGCTTTTGACATATCTCTCTTGGTTCGCGCATACTTTTATCGCAATTTCTAATCGCGGCGTTATCGGGATAGATATATGACTTGTAACTAAAGTTGGATTTAATACAAGTTAAAAATCATTGTTGGATAGTGTTTATGTGTCAGGAATCATCGTTTATTAATGTTTCATCAAATTGAAGACTCAAGTGTACAAGAAAATAATAATGTGAGAAAAAAAAAGTGATGAACGAGATATCGAGTGGGTAATGTTATCTGGGGTTATCGTGTCCACAGAGGAGGAACTTGTAGTGGCGACGACCCTTATAACCGATATCGCGCGTCGCTACACTTCGATGCGCTTCTTTTACGATTTGTTATAGTCTTGTATATAGTATCATTTTTTGTCGCTAACATTTAATTAATTATTAAATATTGATCTTTTAAATGAGTGTCAAGGCATGAACTAATTGAATGTCACGTTGAATGACAAACAAGATAAAATGAAAAGTTTGAGTTTTTTTTTCAAGTACAAATCTTATTGGAAAAACTAAGAATTCCAACTGAACAAAAAAACTTAAACACAAGTAGTAATAATAGACTTATTTTTCACAAGTGAATCATTCAACTGGTCTACTGACGAGTTTTGCATAAATATTCCAGAGAAACAACTTGAGATTCTCCTGAATCGGTTCTGACAACGACGTCTTTATCAACGAGTGACTCAAATGTTCCAACTTGGTTGCGAAATTCACCTTTTATGATTTTTACTCGTTCATTCACTTCGGGAATGAGCGGAATCAGTTCGTCACAAGGCACATTGGTAGTTTGATTGATTGCTTTCACAGTAACGTTGCACATGCTTCCCTAAGATATGCAATCACATTAGTTTGCCAATTTTCAAGTCAAGTTAAAGTTAATGATTATGTTACATGGATAAAAAAGTATCACTCACAGTAACGCTGTTCACCACGGCATCTAGACCAGCAAAATCCCAATCGTCGTATGAATCTTTGATGATTACTTCTAAATTAGTTGAGAGCCATGCATGTGCAACATCTCCACTTTGCAGCGGAGCAGCCATCGTTTTTACATTTGTGGGAGAATTCGCTGCTTCTGAATTATCCTCTTGACGAACTAGAAGAAAAAAATGTGAAATTAAATATAAGTTTTTATGTTTTTCATTATATTTTTGATTTTAAATATTTATAACAATATTAATGTAAAGTGTTTCTGATTTATTCTTACTTGGTGAATGATTGTAATTGAAAGAATTTGTCGAAGATGGTATAGTGGGGCAGTTAACTGGAGCATCATCGTCATCGTCCCAATTTTCTGTGCTATCCAGTCCACCAACAGTTTGAGGAGCATCATTTCGTTTGTTTTCTGCGAATAAGTATGAATTAAATGAGAAAAAAGGTAAAACAAAAACGTAGAATATTAAGTGTATGAAAAGTCTTTTGTTTGAAAAAATTGAAAATGGAAAATATCAATGTGTTTTATACCAAATCTAGGATTTTTATGCCAACTTGAAGCACTGGTAGCACCAGGGGAGGTAAAATTATTGTTATCGTTATTGTTCCAATTTCTGGTGTTAGCCCGTCCTCTAGCAGGTCGGGGAAAATTATTACGATTGTTTTCTAAAAATAAGAAAAGAATAGAAAGAATGTTACTTTAATAATTTTAATTTACGCTAATATATTAAAATTGAAATATATTTTGTATGATTTTTTTAAATAATGAAGTTGAAAAGGTAGAATATAACTCTGTATACCAAATCTTGGAATCATAGGCAAACGTGGAGTATTCGGAACAAAAGGACTGTTGAAATTATTGTCATTGCCATCTGATTTTTCCAAGTTACCCAGTCCTACAGCAGGTCGAGGAACATCATTTCGTTTATTTTCTGTAAAAAATTAGACCATCTTAATTTTGTGAAAAAAAATATAAATAAATAAATAAAAATATAGAAAATAAATATACCGAATCTTGGATTTACAGGGACGTGCGGAGTATTAGAAACCACAGGAGTGGCAAAATCATCTTCATCGTCCCATTTTTCAGAGCTATCTAGTCCTATAGCAGGTCGAGGAACATCATTTCGTTTGTTCTCTACAAACAAATAGCAACTCATTGAGTGTGTAAAATAAATTTTTCTTACAGTCAAGCAGAAATTCAGTGTATGAAAAATTCTGTATCTAAGATAAAGTACAAAAAGTAGATTAGTATACCGAATCTCGGATTTACAGGTACATGCGGAGTACTAGCAACATTCGGAGATGTAAAATTATCTTCATCGTCCCAACTTTCTGTGCTACCCAGTCCTCCAACAGCTCGAGGAATGTCATTTCGTGTACTATCTACAAATGAACAGAAATTTACTGAGTAAAACATGTTTCTTTTAAGAAAAAGTAAAAAAATGAAGAATATAAATATACCGAATCTTGTATTTATAGGCACATGCGGCGTACTAGGAACAATAGGAGGAGTAAAATTATCTTTATCGTCCCATTTTTCTGGGCTATCCAATCCCCCAACAACTCGAGAAACGTCATTTCGTTTGTTTTCTGTAAATAAATAAAAATTTATCAACAACGTGAATAAAATTGTATTGTAGAAGAGTTTAAGAATGTAGAACATTAATTTCATATGTACCAAATCGTGGATTCATTGGCACTTGTGGAATACTAATAGCTGTAGGATTATTAAAAGTATCATCCTCGTCATCCCAATTCTCTGTACTACCCAGTCCCCCAGCAGGTTTGGAAACATCATTTTGTCTGTTTTCTGCTAATAAAAAATCACCAAGAATATTAAAAAGAACTATTTCTGAAACAGTAGAAAGAAAAATGAAATGCTTATTTACCAAATCGTGAA
Organism: Trissolcus japonicus; assembly: GCA_030522925.1. Classification (NCBI taxonomy): domain Eukaryota; kingdom Metazoa; phylum Arthropoda; class Insecta; order Hymenoptera; family Scelionidae; genus Trissolcus; species Trissolcus japonicus. The sequence goes on along the minus strand of JAPYZS010000111.1, from coordinate 17,369 downwards.
TTTACGGGCAGACGTTGAGTACTAATAACGGGGGTGGTGATTTTATTATTATCGTTATTCCAATTATCTGTCGGACGTTTTTGGAAATGGCCGTAACCTTAAACAAAAAAATGGATAAAATTATTTCAGTTCATATGAAAAATATTACAGCAAATAAATGTTTTTAATCAAAAAATTATTTTTCTTAAAATTAAAAAAAAAAAACACACCGGCCGGCCTTTCGTTAGCCCTCGGGTCGAATCTTTTAGGTTGGTCATCATCTTCGTCATCCCAATTCTCTTCGCCGAGTTTTCGGTTGACTACAGAAGGAGTTTCTCTGACCGAACGATCTGCGATTGCAAAAATAGAATTACACATTATGATTAAAATTCAAACAAAGACATTAGACAATGATGAAACGTAAAGCATACTGAATGTCTTCGGGCGTCCCTCTCGAACGAGCGGTCCTCTTCTAGTAGGCGGAGTCGCGACTTTTGCTCTGTGAGCGGCAGGAGAAGCGTTGCTATCAGCGTCCCAGTCCTCCGAGTCTGTGACTTGCGGTGTGAAAGGGGCAACGGATGGATCGTAGCCCCTAGTGAATGAAGCCGGCGATGCATCGTCTCCGATATTGAAATCATCAAAATCGTTAGGTCTAGCCGGGGTATTGGTAACCGAAGGGTCCCAGGCACTCGACTGAGGTGTTCGTGAGCCGTCAATTGACGAGGGCGTGGTAGAACCGTAATGCGGTGTACGCGAACCGATTTCGTACATGGGAGTTTTGGACCCAGCAGCTCGGTACATCGGTGTCTGCGAGCCAGACATTGGATTGACGGTCCTTTGGTTGCTCTGACGGTTGTCTTGTTTTGGTTCCATATTTTGCACGTTCGCGCGACTAAACGTCACAGTCTGATAGGACGAAGTAAGTTCGACGCGTACTGTCGTCTCGGTGGCGTCCTTGCAATAACCAATGGTACCTTTGTACGGACCACGAATTATCTTTACTGTCGAACCAATGATATCCCTGTGACGTCTGCTCGCTCTTCCACCACCTCCTCCGCTTCCTCCAAAATCTACGGCTTCTGAAGTATTGTTTCCAATATTTCTGCAATTTTAAAATATAGCTTCAATATTTTCCAAACAAACTACATTGTTAAATTAACCGTACACATAAAATCAATCAAGATGAAATTTGACGTACTCTGTCGAATGAAGAGGCGAAGCGGCAATCATAGGTGACGCAGTCGGTTTCGGTGGTTTGAAAACAAAAGCAGCAGGATGATGCAGGGCGATTTTACTGCAACCTTGGAGTTGCACGTGACGTGTTTTGCAAACGATGATACCGCCATTCTCGATGTGGTTTTGGGCTTGAATAAATGCAAAGTATCTGTATAGGTACTTGATTTTACCACTACGTCCGGAGTGCGGTCCATCGATAATCTGCACAGTATCGTTACGAGTGATCGTATTTTGTTGCGAGTCCAAGGCAGAAGCCTTGACAAAATTCGGGATCCTCGACAACCCTTGGGGCTTCATCTCCTGAATCTTGCCATGCATTGTGAGCACGTGAAATATTTCACGTTCAAGACGCACGATGACACCGACAGTCTGACTGTCGACCGAAACCAAATCGCCGAACTGAAATTGTCCAACGCTGTCAACCCCCGTGGCAACGTCTGGACAGAGTTGGACGTAACGAGCAAACACTTCCATCTCGTGCATTGATAGGTCGGAGAATATTACCAGACGGTTCGGCACTACACGAATGACAAAACCTGTGTCACCCTCGTGCTTGCCGTCGATTATCTGAAGAAAATTAATTCGAATGATTAAATTATACATAAATATTTACAACTGGTTGGAAAAATATTATAAACGACATTTGTACCCTGACATGATCTCCAACTTCGAAACATTTTTGCAACTCGTGAGTCTGGAATTCTAAAGGTTCTTTGAGCGCATCGTGGAATGGCATGATTGTAATACTTTTACCCTCAACTGAGAGGATTTTTCCCGTCAATCCTGCTAATTCACCACTACAAACCTCAACATTGTCACCAGGACAGAAAGTGTTTGGAGTGTTATCATTAGCAGGTAATTCAAAATGAGTCTCTTCTGGATTATCCTCAAACATCTCCAGCTCAGATAACGTTGGTTTCACACCTTCAGATATGATACTTTTAATGTTGAAAGATTTGTACAAAAATCTACAACAGTAAACAAAATGATTAACAATCGTCATTTTTATGTAATCAAAAATTTCCACTTGTAAAAAGATCTCCTCACCCTTTAGCGCTATACCGGTTCCCCTCGAACGTCATGAAATCTCCATCCGGTGTGATCTCACCGCCGAGTTCTTTGATCGCTTCAGGATCGAAAAGTTTCGGCGGTGATCTATTCTTGCTGGTCATTCTTTTTCTTTTTCTAGTTCGTGAAGGTTCGTCGTCCTCGTTTTCCTCGTCATCAAGGATTCTCAGAGCTCCTCTCTTTTTAGTATAATCAATCCTCGGTACGAGTTTGAGGATCACCTTATTTTGAGCCACCTCGACAAAATCGACCTGAGCGATGTCGTCTTTGTATATACCCCGCTTGGGTCTCACCCACTGTTTGTGAACCAAATTGATCTGCTCTTTGCGCACATCCAGCACGTCCGTCATCTCTTTGATCGGTACCATCTGCTGGCTCCAGTAACCCACTTTCAAGCTACCAACATTTTCAATAGCTTCCTTTACATTCGCTTGTTTGTACGCTTCCAAATAAATGAACCCTTTCGCTCCCTCCGGAGCGACAACGGATTTGATCTGTAATATTCTGTCGGTTCTTTCGTAAGTCAAAAATTTGCGCATAAGCAGAAGAGCTGTGGCTTTCTCCTCGCCGATGCGACACTTGACGAGCCACAGGTTGGGATCCTTCACGCAAGGCAAGAGGGTCTGCTGGAAAATTTCATCGCTCATCTCCTCGCCGTCTCCGAACTGCTCATTGAGACCTGAATCGGGCGTGCTTGCATACTTTCGTCGAAAGTAATCCTCTATCTCGTCTTCCCCGCGGTTTTCCCATAAGTTTCGGCCCCGCTGTCGACCTTCGATCTCTCGAGCCGTAGGCCCAACTTCTTCAGCCTCGTGGATGTCAATTCCGAGCTCTGGGGCACCGCCTTCCCATTCTTCTTCGTCTTCCATGTCGTCATCCACCTCGGCCTCTTCGATAACGAATCCATAATGACCTTTATTTGTCTTCTTCTTTTTATTTGGCCGTGCTTCCTCTTCTTCCTCGGAATCATATTCATCTTCATCTTGAAAAGAAAAACATGATACAAAATTAAAAAAGAAAAGAAAAATATAACAATAATTATCATCAAATCAATGGATAAAACTGGGACTCCATTTTTTCAATTGATTTGGAACTGAAAATTTTTATGGCACTTTTTATATGAGGTTTTCAAGGGCTTTTCAATGGGCAGTTCAATCTCATAACATTGTTTTCTTAGAAAATCCACATCTGGAAATAATTTTTAGCAGCACAAGCTAACACCAGACAATCAGACAAAGACTCACAGACGTTTTCAAAATTTTGAACGCAGTGTTAGATTTTTTGTGGTCCGGTCGTAAATCAAAATATAATCGGAACATAAGTGGTACTCTTTTTTATTACATTTTTCAGAAAAGCATGTGGAACTAATCACAAAGAGTATTTTGTAAATAATATTAAAAAAGCATCTGTTTTTTACACAATTTTTAGTACACTTATATAAAGAATTACTTTGATGTTATTTTTTTATTTACCTTCAGGCTCTTCTTCGCTGGTCTCTTCTTCTGATCCCTTCCTGTTAAAAAACAGTTAATATTTTTGTAAGTAAACTTTTCTTATGCAGCATAAAAAACGAAGATGAAAAGTAAATAGTAATAATAACAGATTTGAGATTAATATTAAAATAAACTTGATTGTTTACGTTTCAAATAATCAACCGAGATATAAATTGGTATCATCACGTCTCATATTTCAAGTATAATATTTGAAGGTTTCTCACGGAAAGAAAAATTCGAAGATTCTTTATATTATTTGCATACGATTTTTTTTGTTCAAAATAGCAGTGAAGTAAAACAAAGTCCCGGTTGTCAAAGTAAGCAAACTCAAAAAACAATTCAAACTTCAACTTACCATCGACCGTTTGAATGGCTTGAATCCTCGTCACTCATTTTGCAACTTTTTATGCAAAAAACAGTTGAATTTGATTTCAGTTGGACAAACTGAACAAATCAAAACGCAAATATATTGGTTCAATATACTAAACGAAAAAAAAAAGATTGTTTACATCTCATTATAAACAATACACATTCAAGGAATACCACTTTCGCATTCCTTTGTAACCACCCAACCAAAAGTGAAAATTGAACTAAATAGTCCTCTCTCGATCAGACACCGAAACAAACTGCGCATGCGCGCTGACTACGGTCAAGGGGGAGGAAGGTAAACAACCACAATTTGTTTTGAGTTTCTCAAGGCATTGATAAAATTTAAAAATGTGAAATTGAACTGGAGAAGTGTAGATTATTTCTTATTATGAGTAATTTTATATTTTGAAAGATTGAATAAAATATTATGGCCTATAGAAAAGTCTCGTTTTACTGTTTTATTTGTTTGTTTGTTAAAACGAAACTCTACATTTAAATGTATGCTCAAATGTATGTAATATTTTGAACCACTGTAGATTGCTTTGAACAACTAATTTATTTGTAAAAAATGAATTTTCTTTGCAGTGGGAAAATAAATAAATCACTCTTTTACATATAGTATCTCCATATGTACACATAAATACGTTTGATCGACGTATTTATGTTTACACATATTTTATTAATATTTTTTTTTACAATACATCGCAATAATCAGACAAATAACAGTGTTCGCTATGCGGATCATTGTGCTTGCACTTGAAGTTCAATCTGCTGGCTCGTTTTATGATGTGCGATATAGAAACAGAGTTCAACTGAAAAAAAATTGTTCTTGGGCAATGTAACGAAATTATTATTTTTGGCAAAAACAAGTGCAAGGCTAATGTTCCGCACCTTGCGTGCGTTTATATACCTATATATATACTAATAGGTATACTATTTCATCTAAAACGCTATGGCCACATCAGTAGATGCAAGAGTTACATCAAGAATTGCACACTCCGTTAAAAAACAAAAAAAAATTGGAAATAAATTAAGTACATACAGCACTCTTGAACGGTTGGTAACAGACTGCAAATCAATCAACAGTTTATAAATATTCCACCAAACAACAAAGTATACTCCACAAACAGATAACACTCCATAACAAAAAATGCTTCAGAGGTAAGTTTCAACCTGGTTTTAAAACCTGCAACAAAACGTCCTTACCCACCAACCGCGAGACGTTAGTTTATTTTTATGTTTTTAAATACAGCAGTGCGCAGCACCCGACATTAGTTTTGCGAGCCTCTCGTTGGGCGTCGCTCTTGAAAACGTGGCTGTACAGTTCCCTTGGCTCGTCGCATCTCAAACGCGACTGGCAAAGAGTCCTGCACAACGCATATACATGTATCATATAATTTACTTCATATCTTGTTATTTATTTATACTTCGCATCGTTATTACATACTATTAAATATTTGTGTTCTCTTTTGTTAAGTCGACTTTAAACATTTTTGCATTCACAACTGTTATAGACTTTGATGGTCAGCGACCGGGGTCGCCGAGCCCAAGGTACGTAAGTTACAAGATAACCGGATACGTGTCCCTTAAATCTACGATAGTTATTAGTATATTCCTTAAGCGGTTCTCTACAAGCATCTGTGAAATCAAAATGAACAGTTTCTATTTCAGGTAAAGAAGCACCGATTTTCGCGTCTGTCTTGGAGCGCCAGACACAAGTTTACAATAAAATGATGAGCACGATACAAAATGAACATCAATGAACATTGGCACGCTATAAGAAAGTGAAGTTAAAAATGAAATTCTAGCTGCGCGAAAGACAAACGCTTGGATACACAACGATTAAAACTGGCTAACGTTAAAAGCGATCTGTTTTTGTACTTAAATTCAAGTGCTAATAAATTGACAAGTTTTTTTTTTCTATACCAAGTACACGAGTTACGCAGTGAAGCCGATGGACAAACAGAGACAACGGTACAGCGAACTGGAATACACTTACTTAAACAAAGGTACACAAGACAATCGCAAGTCAATTGAACGCTCGATTAGCTAAAATGATTTTTCTTTATATTGCAAAGTCATGTAGTTTAGAACACGTGTCGCTTGCGCGGACATTGCAAAAGTCAACATATTTTGGCACCTGTTGTTTTCATGTTCGTTTTGTGTTTTTCATATAAACTTTGTTCGGTAACTCAAAGCTGGTAAATGCGAACAAATGCAAAAATAAATAAATAAATAAATTAGCTATGTTTGTTTCAATTCCTTATTCTTATGACAAAAGAAAATGTTATAACAGGTAGAAAGGATTGCAATGTCGTGTGCGCCACATAAGTTCGTGTACTCATAGCTTAAAATTAACTTTTTTTATACCCTATTACAATGGTTCCTGTTCCTATTATATAGTTGTAAATATTCGCATTTGAATATCATAAATAATCTCAACAACAACTGTGTGTACGCACGTTTGACACATGTGTAAACACGTTTTCGTTCGCGTTCGTCCCCGTAACATCAAAAGCGATAAGTTTATGCTCATGTCGAAACGCTCAACACCGTAATCAATATGTTAAATATAATAAAATTTGTGTACGAAGCAAAGGTACATTGGCATTAATACGTGTACACAGTCGGTTGGCTCGTGACAATTTCATCGGTAGCCCTACTTTTACATCAATCTATGATCGGCAAATCTGTGGTATATGGTGGCGATCGAATGTTCAGCTGGTATGTCAAAAGGTTTCGATCGACGTAGTATGAAACAACACAGTCGACGAGCTCATCTGTTGTATCTCAACATCTCGTTAATTCTAAAACACTTCATTTAAAAAAAACGGCTTTACAACAATTCATATTTATATCTCATATTTATATCCTCTTGTTATCTATATGTCGCATAGACTTCCTACGGTTTTATGTACATGTAATCAATTTTATACACGCGATGAAATAAATGCGATAATTCGCGCGGTTATTATTAATAAATGTATACCCAGAGCAATAGGTAGTTCAATCTGGACACAGCTGGTTCCTTAATTGCATTTCAATTTTAAGTGCGGTTCTTTTTGTTATCAATGGTAAAGCAAAAAATGCTGTTATTGCACTATAGTGTATAGGAATATAGTGTTATGGTGCGTTTTACAAAAATATTCAAACCGAGTTGAGTTTCGACTTTCCGATCGCGGACACTTCAATCGATTTTGGATATGCTTGTCTCTTCCAACGTACTTTGCTTATCGTCTATGTTTCACATGCACGCTTTTGTTTTTTTAGGAACGGCTGGTTTCTGCGAACCCTGCGATTCGCAACTCCCAACGAAACTCAACGGACAATAATTTTCCAATGAAATATATAAACGAAACGTCTCAAAAGTGCAACAGTAGACGCGGTGTTGACTTTCACAGCCAGTTTGTAATATAGTTTCGAGATCCAACAACAGTAAAAGCTATTTGTGCGTTCGTTAGTGTGAGATTCAGCCAATGCACCTGTTCCCGCGGTTCTGATTGAATAAATTGGAAGCCCCTGCAACGTCGGCTGTTGCATTTTTGTTTAGTCTTTGGTTAACTGAACGTAAACGCTAATTGCAACTCAAAATTACATATCAAACTAAACCTACGAGTGAAAAATCGAAAAAAAGAAAGTGGGAAAATAAATTGGAGCTGGCGTGTCGTTTGTCTTATTTCGGTCGAACTCCTGACGAATCGAAACGCAAAATTTGATTGACTAGCTGGCTTTTCAAATGAATATCACAATCTCGGGACTAACAGTTATGCGAATACCTGAGAGGATCAAAACAACCGGACGATACGCTTTAACTTTCCACACTTTTTTTGTACCCTCGCAGCTTATCCGAAGTAAACTCTCTTTTTTTAACAAATAATAAAGTTGATCATATAGCATCTCTCATACTTTTGCACACTCTCTTGTTTACAGTACATTAAAAGTTTGATTATAACGATACAAAAATCACATTGATCGGAATAATAAGGCTTATTCTCGTAGAAACTATAACGTCGAATAAAAGTAGCGTGATCACGTCGGTTAACGGGCCAACGGACGAGCCGGTAACTCGCGATTCGCGTGCCTCGTGTGAATCCGATTATCGATCGCTGGGAGCACGTCATTCGAGACGGCCGCGCCAAGGATCTTTTGAATTTCCGTTTGGCTACCTATCGTTGGGATGTGAGCGTCAGTAACTGACGTCATATCAAGTACAGAATGAACTCGCGGTTAAATCAAGTACAATTTTTGTTTCAGTTGTTACAAAAAAATTTTTTTTTCAATTTTTCGATATCACAAAGGTATCGCTTCCTGACCCGAAGACCTACTAATTTTCTCTCAACATCAACGACTTTGAACAAAAAAAGAAGAATCTGCGCAATATTAAATAGCAAAATGAAACCTTTGTTCGAGAAGCTTTGTGCTGATCTGCTGATTAAATATAATTTTTGATTAAAAATGTGGTTGTTTCCAAAAACAAGTGTTTGCATAGTCTGTAGAAGAAAATGTAAGCTGAAGATGTGACGATGACCGACAGTGTTTCTCGTCGATGTATTCAGGACGGCAATGTCAATTCGAGGACGCAAACGCGAGTTATTCCGCCCGCAACGATAATCCTAAAAAACGTTTTGCCTTGTTTCTGGTTTTGTCTCTTATAAAATTATAATACATTTTTGCCCACGAAATTTGTCTCTCCCCTCACATAAAACTTTGTAACAAACATTTATACTCAGACGCGTTGCAAGTATAAATGTTCATCTACATTCAAATCGATTAATCTGTTATAGTTTACTTAATACTAAGTTAATTAACGTCATTGTTTGTGCGGACCGCAGTTCTTTCCAGTTTCAAAATGACAGCGCACTGTCAAACTGAGAGCATAATTTATTTTTTCAAATTGAACAATTAAATATAATTAGAATCATTCTATAAGTTGTCTTTACAATTTTCAAATTTAATCAATTTTGGAACAACAATTCGAACTTAAAATATTCGAATACAACTGGTTGAAACTAATCGAAATCTCAAATCCAGATGATTCGCGCAGACAATGAGTTATAATACGCGACTTAACATTGTAATCTTTCAAAATTACGAGCTATTTTCAGCTAAACATAGGCCGGACTAACCATTTCTCTTGGAATTAGCGATCGATCAGCGTATATTTGGACCGAACGTGCGACAGACCTGTCTTTTGTTTGCAATCTGCAAGAGAGTGGCCTCCGTTTTGGCTTTTTTCAATTATTCCATTTTTGTTTCTTTGACTAGATTTTCTTTGAGTTTGTGTTCTTCAGCCGAGCTCGAGTGCTCCGATGGGCCAGTTTTGCAGATCCTCGCACATCTTCGAGTTCGGTGACCAACATTTTCCTTTTCCACCTTTGCATTCCCATTTCTGTTTCATTTTATTTTCCCACATTTCTCTACTAATTGAAATTATAAAACTACAAAACAAAAAAAACATTGTTCCATTAAAAGTAACAGATAAAAGACAATTCCGATTGATCAGACGGTCTGGTTTTATTTATTCCGGTTGAAATAAATTCGACTTGGACTAAAAAAGCGAGTGACTTTACGTGAATCGCGGTATTCACACGGTTGTACGTTTATATCACATGAGTTTAAGTGAACGCTTGAGCGAGCAATCAATAAAAGCAGGTTAAAAAGACTGAGAGCACAGAGACGGCAATGGACAGAGCTTTGAAATGAAAAGGATGGAGACCGAAAAGCGAAGGATGGCCACCAGAATCGAGGACGGATTCAGTGCACTGTTGCTCGACTTTGTGTTTTCTCGTTCAAGTCTTTGAGTTCGCCACCCCCTTTAGCGGATTCGCATTAGCGCAGCGTGACTTTGTACTTGGATTGTAGCGATTAAAAAAGCGACCGACCGCGTCGATTAATCTATAAATTAAATTCATTAATGAGAACACGACGACAACCACGACACTGAGATACATTTGTGTGTTTTTTTTTTACTTTTTTAGTTGCTTCTCTAACGCGTTTTATGTATATACTGTTTATAAGTATTTATATATAATATATGTATACCATTTTTATTTTTGTTTCCTTTTTGTTCAATAATGTTATAAAGATTACCGTTAATTAACAACAGCATCATGATTGCATTAAAATATTAGATTTCAATTGTAACTCGTTTTGGTACGAAGCTCGATTAATTTCGTTTGTATACCGATTCGGTATTTCGTACCTCGATTTTGCTCTTCAATCACAATCGTTCGCTTCGCGAACCTTGACCTTAAGTACTGCGGTGTATAAAAACGCGCAGCCTCCCCTTCCCCTAATAGCATTAGACATCAATCTTGTAACTTATTGTAAAACCTAGAAAATTTGTTTCCCCATTAATAATTCCTTTGCTTACAAATTGTGGTTCGTTACGAATTTCGTTTCGTCTAGTTGTACCTCATTACAATTGTATTTAATACTTGTATATTACAATTCATAATTATTAAATACCGTGAACATTAAAGTGGAGTAAAAAAACACGAATTTGTGCTATTAGAGGAACACTGCAAAAACTGGTGAACCAAACGTCTTGTAAACAAGACAATCTTCATCCTCGACATCTTATTATAAGACATAGAACTGTCCGTCCGCGAGCCAATAGACATTCCATAAATCAAGACAGTTTTTACAGTATGGGTCAGAGCAGCGTTATTATTATTATTTCTTTTTTGTTTCAATCCATCTGGACGTCGAGTTTTTTGTTCTCGATGATCTAAATAAAAAATTTGACTTTTTACGACCGATCTTGATGTTTCAATTTCATGCGCGATTCCACGATCTTGGCTGAGTAGAAAAGCGCGCGCACTCGGACTGTTAACGGACTAGGACACTTGGTACACTTGATTTTGTTTCATTGTTTGTGTTTGCCCGATTGAAAGTGCCCTTGGATGACGCTAGTTTTACTAGTTACGCTCGTCAAGTTAGTTTCTTTTTGTGGTCATCATATCAAACCGATGAACAAGAAAGCAAACATTGATGAACGCTCTCGAATCGGCTGGTCCAACGAGGACTGTGATGGGGTTTGCTCGTGTTTTCATCCTGGCTCGTATTATGCGCTCAACTTTAATTCAAACCTTTGGCGGGGTTGTCGTCTTAATCCCGTCGCGCGTCCTCCAGGAATCTGCTCGGATTGAAATCAGGATTGATGAAGGAAAAACCGCTGAATTCCTCCTGATTGATGTCGATGTCATTGTTCGGATCCTCCGGTGTCAAAGTTGGCGGTTCGCGTGTAAATTCAGGATCGAAGTTAACGGCTTCCTTTATGTTTCTCTGCGAAATAAAACGAGTAGATGAGAACGATTCAGATAACAAACAATAATTTATTACTATAAACTTGTACAATTTTTTTTTCTTTTACAATCTTTTGTCTTTTTACATAGTTTGCTTTTACAATTTCGTTCTTACAATTTTTGGCTTGAATGGCGGTGTTAATCTGCGTTCCTCGAGTGCCTGCCAATTCAGGTCTTCGAAGAAAGGATGTGTCCTGATGGCATCCTCACCAGCGATGCCACCAACACAGCCGAGTCTTTTAGCAGCATTTTTTGTCATGAAGCCTTTGAGTATCGACACGGCTGGCCTACTCAGCCAAACAGGATAGAGAACGTCGTCGTGCAAAATGGACTGGAAGAGATCGTCTTCGTTTTCGGCCTCAAAGGGAGGCTGACCGGCCATCATCTCGTACATGAGAACACCGAGCGCCCACCAGTCGACACTGGCGCCGTACGGGATCTCCTGCAAGATCTCCGGGGCGATGTAATCCGGAGTGCCACAGAAGGTTGTGGTCGTAGCCCCGTCTGTGATGCCTTCCTTGCACATCCCAAAGTCCGCGAGCTTGCAATGTCCGTCCTGGTCCAAGAGGATGTTGTCGAGCTTGAGGTCACGATAGATGACACCGTTTTTGTGCAAGAATTGTAACGCAAGTGTCACTTCGGCAGCATAGAATTGAGCCCGCGGTTCTTCAAATTTGCGTGCCTTTTGGATTTGGAACATGAGGTCACCTATAAAAATGACAATTTTTAATTTAAGTACGGATAATTGCAAAATGATACAGTGTTGTCTCTCTGTATTAAATTGATCTTTCTTTAGAGGGTGGGTAGTATAAAAATATATAAATGAGATTATATAAGTAGGATAAGAATATTATAAGTAAATGAAGAAGAAAATAGTGACCTCCGTTGACATATTCCATAACAAAGAACAATCTCTCGGGCGTCTGAAAGCAGCTATGGACGGCCGTGAGAAACGGATGGTTGGCTGCAAGAGCGAGGATGCGCTTCTCAGTTAAGGTGCAATCGACATCGTCGTCCGCGACGATAGCTGACTTCTTGAGCACCTTGATTGCGTAGACCTCATCCGGGCGGGACCTCAGCTCGGCGAGCATCACTTTGCCGAAGCTGCCTTTCCCGAGCATCTTGATGAAGTTGAAGTCCTCGAGTTTGACCTTCCTCATATCGCGCTCGCTGCTACATGGACTTATTGGTGGCTCGATTGTTTTCGACTTGCTGTTCGCTAATTCCAAAAGCATTTTCTCTTTTGGGAGAGGCGTGATCCTTGGGACCTTTATAGACTTGTCCGGTTTAATCCCGATTACCAACAAGGCATCCGCTAATCCCTTGACGTCGGTGCCGCAGTTGTTCGCGACATTTGCCTGGCATCTGTGATGCACTGCCATGTTGCACTCTGTGGACATTAAAAAAAGATTGAATTAATTGAACATGATTAAATTAACTATAAAAATTGACTTTGTTTATATTGTTACTTTGACACTGCAATCCCTGCTTCATCAGGCCGTACAGTAAGGATCCACAGTGGTCGCAGAAAGTCAACTTCTTGAAAGTGTGAACTTCAAATTTGTGAGGGATATCTATCTTGAACCGAACATCTAACGCGTCTTGCTCCACAGGATCCGTCTGAAAAAATAGAATTCATCGTCACCAATTGAACGAACAAATTTGTTTGTATTTCAAAATAAAGAAAGAGACCGTACCTCGACCCTCATCTTAGGGCACGTCGTAACAACAGATGAATGGCACCTTTTGTGCACGACGCAAGTGCATACTGAAACCAAACAACTTTTGTAAAACAAATCTACACCGGACTTTGCGCGTCAAATTCGCAGTTATTAGAAAGCCCGCACACGCCAATTAGCATGACGAGTTGTGCTGTTAGAGAAACCAAAATCTCAGTAAGCAAATGAAACTGAAAGAACCAATGAAAAACACAGGGGAAAAAAATGAAGGAACGAAAGAAGCAGCGCTTTCAGAAGTAAAAGATAAGACAAACGAAAAAAAGTTGAGCGTCCGGGAGTGGGAAACTGCCGGATAAATTAAAACGTTTTGCATGCAGACGAAACTGAAAACAAATTGAGGAAGAACCAAACCCTGAAGGTGGAAACAAACGAACAAAATAGAGGAGTTGAACAAAAAGCAAACGAAAAGAATCGGGAGAGGAAATCGGGGCCGGGGGATGAAAATAACAGAGGACGCATAAAAGAGGGGACACACTTGATTACGTGTGCGAAGAAACAAAAAAACAAAGTCGCTGGTTTGGCTTCAGCCTGAGGAGCAAAAGTGAGATAATGAGTTAATATGCGTCTTTCTCACCTTGACACTGATAGCCCTGCTTGCCTATGCCCCTGAAATACAACAAGACAACACATGACATCGTCTCAGAGTAAGTCCCTCAAGACAAGTGAGGCCTCAATTTCAATAACTGGATCTGAATGTTAGATTGCGCGTCTTATTTTGTTCTCGAATTTGTATAATTAATTTGGTATCCCCGAAGCATGATTTAGCAAAGGACATGCAACCCCGGGTCGACTTATATTTTCTGACAGCCGAGCTCAAAAAAGGGGTAAAAGGCAGAGTAGCCCTTTTTCGAGCGTCAGATCAGCTTTCTGCCAACGTACCATATGAAGTCCCGGCAAAACGAACAAAACGTCGGTTGGCGCAAAAACGTAGCCATGAACTTGTGACCCTGAACCTGGTGGACCCGCCGCTTGAAAGCCCCTCGACGACGACGGATTCCCTGTCGTTCCTTAAACTCTCGGCGTGGCTCCTTTCCGCTCATGCTGCTCGCGTCACCGTCCACGCTGCAACCCGACTGTGAACCTGAAATAATCATCATCTTAATCATCTGATAGTCTTTGCAAAATTATTATTTAATAATCTTTTTTTTTTCAAGTTAAATTTATAAGTTGAAATAACTTTTCATTCATCAATGTCAAAGTTACTGCTGGTATGTCTTGAAAAATACATTTTTTTATTCTTAGCAACAATTCTTGACATTGCACAACTGCAAATTCTGATAAATGATGTAAAAAAAATGTCAATTGGTTTGTAACGAGCTAATTGACGGATAGACCATTTCTAGGAATCTTGATTTTTCTTCTGATGTTTGAGTGATGCGTCAATGGGTTGTGTAAGAGGATGTGCGATATTTTCAAAAAAAAGCATGTGCTCAAGATTCTATAGAATTTTCATTACGTGGTGATACTTATCGGTGGTCATCTAATGGATAAACTGAAGAATTTGAAATTTGTAATAAAAAAATTACCTTGGCTGTTTCTTTGCAGCGATATTTTTATTCGTAACTTTCCTTGTGGTTCCAGATCGATCTGAAACAAAAAACAAGAAATTTTAAAAATCAGGGGAAAAAAATTGTGTTGAAAAAATAATAAAAAACTTGAGAAAAACGTGTAGATTTGGGACAAAATAATGGTTGAAAAACAAATAAAAATAGTCAACTTGTGATGATTTGGATTGGATTTGAAACCCTCTACTCGAAACCGAATGTGAAATTACCCAATAGATAAATTTAGAACGAGTTAAAATTGGACAAAAATTGAATATGAATTATCAAGTATGTCGATTTACCAATGGGTTAAACGATCATGTAAATTGATAATAAAACTTTGGCATACAATTTAGCGACCAAATTGTTATTGCAACCGGAAACAAAAAAATATAGTTTTCCTTTTCAGAATTTATTACTACTATTTTTGTAACATCTGTCACTTGACTCCATTTCACTCGATTATAAATTTGTAAATTACTCATCATTAATTGCTAATTTTAATTAATTACTAATTAATTCACGAATAATTAATCATGAATAAATATCTAATACATTTTTTAATTAAACAAATATTCGTTTATTCGTAAACACGCAGATTATGTTATAATTGAAAATGAAAATTAAATTAAATCTGAGGAAACATTTATTGAAGTTGCGTTAAGACTGGTGCAGCTGCAATGTGCATCCTTTCTTAGCATCCTTGATATTATCTCCCAGGTATGCGACGTCGCTTCGAAATTAACCCGAATTGACACTCAAAGCAAATAATTAGTTGATGATTCACGAAATATTTCAGCGTTCATAATTATTTCTCAATGATTTCCCACTTATTTTCGTATTCTCTGATTGAACCTATTCAAATGAAATACAAAAATAAACTTTGCACAATTTCATTCATAAAATCAATAAACAAACCTTTATTATAACAATCGTAATTGCATTTCCTCTAGCAGATATTAAATCTACATCTCGATGCAATCCAAAGTGTCATTTTTCAAAATCGAATTTCAAACAAACAACAACTTTGATTGGTTTTTGTGACGTAACAAAACATTTCTTTTCCGTTCAAACATTTTTTCCCCCATTTTTTAATTAACAATAATTTTGTTGCAATGTCCAATAATCATATGCTAACCCGTTTATGAATCCTGATGTAATTTCTTTTACTATTGCAAACAAGAGTCGGGACCAAATTGAAAGTCCCAAAAATAAACAACTATTACAAAATAATATGTCGGAACAGTTGATACAGAATTAATTTGAAAACTGTTGTATATAAATAAATGACAATTCAAAATTATATACTAAGTGTGCTGCATATGTTATAAATTATTTGTTACAATGTAAATAGATGTATTTGATGGCAAATATAAACGAAAATATTGAAACAAAAAAATATATACATTACTTTCTTGTTTATTTGTAAAACACTCTCGTTTATTTAAACAGCAGCGATGGAAAATGAAAAGGAAAAAAAAATCAATTGAATCATGCGATTTGGGCATTCCGTGTGGTTATTTTAGTGCGAGAGCAGTGGGTAAATAATTTAGATGGGTATATTGATTAATTTCATCGTTCAATCCTATAGTATATGGATTTTATTTCGTTGCCATGATGGTATTAGGCTCTCTGTCACATTTCACAGTTTTCCCTTTTTCACCCTCGCCCATCCGAACAGATTTCTTAAAATTCTCCTTTGTTTTCATATTGTTTTTTTTTTTTTACTTTCTACAATAAACTGTAACACTCATTTGTTTGAAATTATTGTAAATGTCACATCGGAGACACACAGTCATAACACTAATAATGTAAATGGCTTTTTTGGCTCATCAAAATTGATTTCATTGATCTGACATTTGACAACACCTTTCGTCTTGCATTTCCCAAAGAACCTAAAAAGCCGTCAGCCTAATTACACAGCCATCATACCACCTGACAATCTGCCAACTATCGCAGCCTCTTTTTTTTACTTGACGAAACCGAAAATACAATTTTTATAAATTTTTTTTTTACAATCCTAATTTTAATTCTAATTTCACAATAACAACCTAACTTATTCCGCATGATTTTTATTTCCATTAAAATTACTCGAAGAAACCGAAAGAAAAAAGATAAGTTTTTTGAAGCACCCCTTGGAGGATAAGCGAAGGGTTAATTATATTTATAGCTCGATTATAATTTGTCGCCACAACAAACTGACACGCTTCTTTATTTTTTCTTTTCGCCACTTTTTCTTCGCTCAGCCGCTTTTTATCATCTCCAAAGACCTGACTCTGGTTTGTTTATTTACGTTTCAGTTCGGTGGATTCACAGATAAGAAAAAGACAATGTGACTAAAACGATGCACCAGAGTGGAATATTCAACTCGGATTGGATTGACGAAAAAAAAAAAAAAAAAAAAAAAAAGAAAATAAAGAACCTCCGTGTATCATGGGAAATCAATGCGAATATTTTCATTTTGCTCCGATGCCTCCTCACTAATCCTGTTTTGCAGGATTTAAATTTTTTTTTTTTTTTTTACAGGCAGCAGTCGAACGTATCTGGTATATCTATAGTTGACAGTTCATCGAGGAAAGGGCTCAACGATTCTGAATAAGAGAGAAAAAAACGAAATACATGAGAACATTTTGG